>PVIW01005892.1:29720-51583 GCA_004026585.1 Noctilio leporinus
TCTCACTCTGCAAGTTGGCAGCGATGAAGAAACTGTCTTTCCGGTTCCCTGCTGCCCCCACCCCAGCCGCTACCCCTCCCACTCCCTCCACTTCCGTTTCCTCACCTGGCGGCCCCCACAGCCTTTGGCAGGGCCCCACTCAGAATCTTCAGCCTCCCCCTCCTCCTGGTCCCCCACGGCACCAAAGCGGGATTTCATCGTTCAGCAGCAGGCTTCCTGCTCACCTGAGAGCCCACAGGGCCGGTGGCCTCCACATGATCCCAGGGGTCCCCAGTTACCCCCTCCCTGTCAGTCCCCCTTCACCCCCTTCCCTCCACCCTGTCCTCCAGCCTCGCCCTCCTTCTGGTCCCCCACGGTACCAAAGCTGGGTTTCATCTCTCAACAGCAGGCCTCCTGCTCACCCGGGAGCCCACAGGGCCTGTGGCCTCCGCATGATCCCTGGGGTCCCCATCTACCCCTACCTTGCCAGTCCCTCTCACCCCCCTTCCCTCTACCCTGTCCACGGGGCCTCCTCCCATTCTACCTTTCAACCTCCTCGTGCCCCAAAATGCCCTTCTCATCCTCCTCTGGCCTCAGGCCACCTGAGCAGATGGCCCACCTGCCCGAGCAGCCCTCCTGCCCAGTCATCTTCTGCCATCATCAAGCGTCTCCTGGGTCGTTCTGCACGATGTCCCTGTAATTGGCAGTGTGTGCCAGTGGCAGCAAAGACACCGCAAAATGTCACCAATCAGGCACGTGCTGGGCGCAGGGAGCAGTACCCAGTGGGCAGCATCTACAGGTAATCCTGGTGGGTCCTCCATTGCTCCAGGAAGCCCCCTTCTCTACAGTGAGTTCTCAGTTATCTGGACGCATGGCTCTCCTGGGGCTGGTCCACCCACCAAAGAAAATGTCGTAAGTCTCTGGGTGGCCACACTGCAGGCCCACCCACCTCCACACAACCAGTCAGGGTCCCCTCATTCTGAAAGAGCCGCTACGCCCTGTGCCTGGCACACACCCCACTCCCCCAACCAGCCTCTCCAGGACACAGTGAGCAGGGGCCTTTAGCCAAGCAGAGCCTGCCTGGGTGGGTGGGACAGGGCCAGAGGGAGGAGAGTGAGGCCCTGCTCTGAGGTGTTGGGACCTGGAGGCTGGGAAGGGCAGAGACCCCTCTGGGCCAAGCGCCCTGTTCACTTGCTCCTGGGCACTCAGTGAAGCTGCTGAGCTCTGCAGGGAAGCTGCCACCAGCATCCCAATGGGCAGGACTGTGTCCCTGCAACCTTCCTGGGGCAGCACAGTGGGTTGGGGAGCAAGTGGCAAGAGGAGGGGAAGGCTGTTTGCAGGGGCCTCTCACTGGACACCAAGCCCCACATCCTCCTTCTCGATCTTCCCTGCAGGCCCCAGACCACCCAGGCCACCCAGCGATCCTCCTGGTTCCCGGCCTTGGCAGAAACAAGAACAGGGCAGACTGGCCGGATGTCATGGAACCCACATGCCAACTCTTCTGTCTTCTCACCTGGCACAGACAGCTCAGGGTTTCATGGCCGAAAATCAGCAGTGTGTCCTTTTCGGAGGGTGAGTCCTGGGTTGCTGACTAAGTGTGGGGAGGGGGCCCCTGAAAACTCACAAACCACAGGGCTGCCTGCCCCTCCCAGGACCATATCCTGTGGCTTTCCTGACCACAGCCTGAAGTGCTCAAGGTCCAGGGGTATAATTTCTTTTGTCCCCTGTAGAATTATCAACCTTAATAACCACTTTCCTGCACTGAAGACAAGCCAGCCTGCAACTGGCCACCCTTGTCCAGGACGTGCAGTGGTTTTGCAGACAAAGGGAGCCAGACCCCTCCTACTGATGACCTCAAGTTTGCACATGAAGTCATGCTGTATGCCCGAAGACCCCAACCTTGTCTGTTTTCTAATATCAAGAGAAGATGTGCAGCCAGGAAGTGTTTGAGGACTTCGGACCCCTACCACAGACACTTACTGAGTCGTTAGCCTCCATAGTCTGACCCCCATCGGCTCCTGGGAACTGGTTCTACCCCAAGAAGTACCACTTCTCTCTATGACCTGAGGTGCCCCAGGAGCATGGTGCCCCATGCTCACCAGCATCACAGAAAGGACTGGCCAGGGACCGAGCTGTGCAGTATCAGCCTAAGAGAGTTAATCAATGACCAAGCTCCACAGTTACAGAAAGAGAACTTTGTTTTTCTTGTACATGCGTATTTTATGATGAATAAATCGAATTAATCCCATTTTTCATCAAAATGTTATTTCAGTCAAAATTTTAAGATTTTTATTTAATTTCTAATATAGAGAAGATCGATGGGTATTATCTACATAACCAAAGATTTAGAGTCCTTAATAGTGTTAATAGGGTAAAAGGTTCATGCTATAGTCTGAGGACCCCTGGCCTGGATGTGAGGTGGCAGGTGCAGGTCAGCTGAGTGTGGCTCAGTTCCACTGTCACCTGCTAGTCTGTCTCCCAGGGGAGGCCTCTGGGGGAAATCCAGAGCAAGTCTTCATTTTCCCTCTTTCTAGTTTTTCTCTTGTTTTCCTTCTTTCCCCTCCTCCAGCCTCAACTCCCATAACCAAAGTAGCCCACATAACAATGCCTTTCCTTCTTTATAGGAACTGACCTTGTTCTCATACCTAAACAGAGACACAGTACCATGTGAAATAGGCTTGTTGTTATTGCTTGCCCCATTCAACAGAGCTGAGGTGCCCATTTATAATACATCTCCACCTGTAATCCAAATCCTGAAAATGACAAATGTTTATGTCGAATTGGGAGAGATTCATTAAATTCATTAAATCCTCCTCTTGCTGCCACCAGCTTTTCTGCCCTGGCAGCCTTTGCTCTAATTAACACAGGGACCCTCTGTTGCTGTGTCTGGGGGAGACTTAGGTGCCCCTCTCATGTATCTTTGAGGGGTCCAGCTGCCCACTGGCAGAGGCACCAGGCTCCAGGGACACTTTGCAGGCCAGGCCAAGGGAAGGGAGATGGAGGAGGATGTGGCTGGGCAGGAGGGGAGTCGCCATGGTGAACCACCTGCCCAGGTGCCTGGATGCCAGAGAAGGACCAGAAGTGGGGTGCGGGATAAAGGAAGAGTGACACGCAGAGAGTGAGGCCAGGTGGGCAAAGCAAAGAGATGAAGAGGGGAGTGGTCTGGCAGAGCCGCAGGATAATAGTAAGGCTGTGGGGGTGGATCTTAGGGAGAGCTTAAGGAGTGGGACAGGCTGGGATGGGCCTGTCCTTGCACCAGGTGGGCGAGCTCGTGCTCCACAGCCAACTGCAGAGGAACTGAGCGTTGGGGTGGGGTGGGCTCCACCCATCAGTCTTGCTCAGAGAAATCACACTAGGAGACCGCTTTGGAATCAAGCAAAAGGTTTATTGGGGGAAAAAGAAAAATGAGGAGTGGCAAGGGAAGAGACTTTAAAGAAGTCATCTTCAGCTAGATATTATCAGGTTTGCTGTTTTTACCCTGCTGGCTATGTGCAGTTTCAGATACCTGCTTCAACCAACATTCATTAGTAAGGAAGAGCTAAGTGAGTCTATCTGATGAACCATTTGCTTCATCACATCTCCCCAGGGATCTCTGGACAAGCTAACTTCATTAACTCATTCCTAAGAGTTTCCTGGCCGGTTCCATGATCATATTCCTGCCAGGTCATATATGTAAACATTGACTGGGAAACTTATATAACTAAAGTCCATGTACAACTAAAGCCCAAAGGGATGTGCTGTCTCCAGGCCATCTGCCCAGGAATCCTGACAGGATGGAAGCCCAAGATTAGGATCTTGAATTGCAGGAGGTCCCACTGTGAGAAGATAAGGTCAAGAAGACAAGGGTTAGAGGAGCAGTTACAGAGGGGCCTTTGGAGTGTACGTTGCTGCTCAGCTTCTGAACAAGTGGGTCACCTTGGGCGGGTAGTTGAACGTCTCATCTTTCCATTTCCCTGTCGGTAAAAATGGAGGTGCTCACCGGTGATGCTGCACCTCACAGGTACAATTCTGAACCTGCAGAGGGCTGGGCGGGTCCAGCTATGGCCTGGGCTCCTGGTGCACACATGGGCTCCTGACTTGCCTGTTCCACAGGCCAGGAGGTAGGGGCATCCAGGGGGCAGTCCAGAGTATGGCTCCATGTGGGGCTGGGGGACACTGAAGGGGTTTTGGGGAGCCCAGATTGGGAGGAGGGAAGGCTAAGTGCAGGCCAGCTAGCTGGTGGGTAGCCTGACAGACAGAGCTCAAGAGGTGCCTGCCCAGGGCCATTGTGAGGCTGAGAGACCTGTGTCTGCACCCCTAGAGCCTGGCTGAAGGTGGCATCAGGAGGCCAGGTGTCCTGCTGGCTAAGGAGGAGGCCCCCAAGGTTCCAATTGATGAGAGCAGATTCCTCCTGCTCCAGCTGCCTTATCAGTTCACTGTTGTTGATCATCTCCTGGGTGAGGAGCCTGTTCTGCTCTTTCAGCATCAGGATGGTCTGCTGCTGCCAGCTGGGCACAGGGGCCAGGTGGGGCCAGGCAGGGACACGCGGCTCCCCCCAGGGAGATAGGGCAGCACCTTGCCTGCACAAGCTGCGCCAGCTGCTCCCCAGGAGCAGGGCCACTTTGTGTACCTGGGGCAGCAGTGGCCCCAGTAGGTGGGGCACTGGCCCTGCTCCAGCCCAAGCTGCACCCATCACACCTGCTGTTGGTACCAGCCCCAACCTGTCATCACTGCAGGCCCTGCAGTGACCCCTCCTCCTCAGGTGCCAACTCCTCCGCCTGCACCAGCCAGTTCACAGTAGCTCTGCCATTGCTGATGGAGAGCATACGACTGCACCCTGGCATCCAGGAGCACACCAGGCAGGCCCCACCCTAGCTCCAGGCCATGGAGGCCATTGCACCAATGTCTGCACGAAGTTTCCCTGAAACTGGGTGTCACCTCCCCACTGGAGTTGGACCTGGTCCACAGGGTTGTGGAGGTGGCCAGAGCCAAGGAACTCCTAAAGCAGAGCAGCAGATGCTTGCAGGACCTGGCAGATGATACTCTTGAATGCCCCAGGGTTGTCCAGGGATGTTGATGGCAGTAGAGGTGAGGCATTAAGAAGAGAAACTAGGCCCTGGCTGGTGGCTCAGTGGAATGGCACCTGCCTATGAACCCAAAGGTCACTGGTTCAATTCCCCAGTCAGGGCACATAACCAGGTTGCAAACCAGGTCTCCAGCCAGGTCCGTAGCTCTCTCCATTGCTTCCTCCCTCTCTGCCCTTCTTTCTAAAAAAAGATGAATAAAATCTTTATTTAAAAAAAAGTAAAAAATAAAAAATATAGAGAAAATAGTGGACAGCAATAGGGTCACAGAGATGGAAAGTACAGCAAAGGACATAGAGTCAGTAGTACTGTAATAGCTGTGATGGTGCCAGGTGGGTCCTAGACGTATCGGGGGATCCCTTTGTAAATTGTAGCAATGTCCCACCACCTTTCTCTTCCTCTCTCTCTCTCTCTCTCTCTCTCTCTCTCTCTCTCTCTCTCTGTAAAGGCTGTTACCAAAAAAAAAAAAATCAAATTACTAGTAGGCCATAGTTTGAGCACATGATTGATTCAAATACAACCAGTGCACCCAGGACCACAAGCTAATAAACTCAAAAATCAGCCATTCTCCCTCAGTGTGATAGGACAAGGTGACAAAATACTCATTCCTGTGGCTGTAAAAGCTGGACTTCTAGGCCTGCAGTCATTGTCCTGAAAGGCACCTAGTCTGGCACTGTCACTATGTTCTCCCAGGATTCAAGCATGTCCTCTATAAAAGGTAATGCCACGGAACTGTTGGAACTCATGGTGGAGATCATGACTTTCTTTGTCCTGGGTGAGGTTAGCATATATCTCCCAGAACAGGACATGAAATCTCTGAAGAGTCACTGGATGCCCATGTGGTGCTTCAAAAAGATGTGCAAGTTTTTAATGAAGAAGATCCTTGTTAAAATTGTGGGTGGCATTGTTCCAGCTCTATTCAACCTGACTGTGGAGTTCCTTTAATTAATATCTTGTATGGTTTTCAAAAGGAGAAGATGTTTCCTAAACCAACTCTTTGTGGTTTAATGACCCCTGAACTCTGCAGTTTGACTCTCTGATGTCATAGAGGTCGGAACCCCTCAATGGGTCAAGAGACTCAGACATTGGAGAGGAAACGGGTGTGAGAGGAACAACCATTCACTGGGGACTCCTCTTCCAAATGGACCTGGAAATGTGCCTCTTCATTCAAAACAAAGCACAGAAATGTCAGCTACAATAGCAAGCCCTGCCACTTTAAAACAAAACAGAGGGATCCTGCCTTGATGTTTATTTTGTTCCCTTGGAGCCTCTGCTCCAGTGATGTCAGTACCTTGTCATGGCTTTAAAGAGATTGAGAAGACCTGCTTCTGAGGGTGAAGAGCCTTTAAAACTTGTATAAAAAGTCTTTACAAACCAGGGCACAATGATTCACGCACCATTTGTGAGTCTTAGTGGGTTTAACATCAAACCTATCGTGGTGAGAAAAGTGTGTCTTAAATGGGCAGGTTTGAATTGTTATTTGGAAGAGCATGATATCCTATAGAGAGAGCCTTTAATATGTGAAAAAGAAAACTGTGCAAATATCTCTGAGGCCTGGAGCAATAACCTCCCTCCCTCAGGGTTTCTCCCCAGTCCTCCAGGTTGTTGCTCCTATTTTCAGTTTTGGGGGTTCCACACACTCTAAGGTCATGGGGCCCTTGACCTCCCTTCACCCCTCTTCCCCAGCCAGCTGCCCGGCTTCTCTTCAGCAGCTCCTGGGGCCACAGTCAGTTTGTCCTTGCAGAGCTAGAGAGTTGCTTGCTCTACCTCTGCAGGGTGATACTTCAATGGCCTAAACCCAGCCCTGCTCTGAGAGCCACCTGCCCAGCTCACCATGTCTGAGGCTGGACACTGGAACCCTGCTTTCTGCACCCACAATCCATCCTTTCACTCCAGCCTCACCCACGCACCCTTAGTCATTGTTTTTCTCTGGTTGATGTTCTGTCCCAAAACATCTTCTTCTGATGCTCTTTCCCCAGCCCCTGAGTTGTTGGAGACGATCCTGTCAAGTTTTTGGCTCCAGCACTTACCTGTTCAGACACTACCCCTCCACTCTGAAGGCTCCTAGTCCCTGCTGGATTCTGTCTCCTCTGGCCATGTCCTTTGCTCCTTGTTCTGTGTGGGTCTGCTCTTCTGGGTCACCCTCACTGGGAGACTGTGCCTCAATGGGGCCTGGTGTCTATCCCTCCCCCAAAGTCCCTCTCCTGGGAACATGCCCCACATCCTGCTACAACCCATCCAACTCCCACAGTTCAGTTTTCCTGCCCTCCCAGGTTGTCCCTTAACTTCCATTTGTGCTTAAGCCTTGGACACTTCTCTAGTCCCACTAACAGTTTATCAGAGAACCTACTTTCTCTGGCTTGGTTCTGAGATGCCCAAACACATTCTTGTCAGAATGTGGGGGCAGCTAACATGGAGGCAGCACATGCCTTTGGACTTTGATTGTGCTGTCAATGTGATAACCGAATGGCCAAGCAGGTAAACTCTTAGGAATCAGTTAATGAAGTTAGCTTGTCCAGAGGTCCCTTTGAGGTGATAATAAAACAGATGACCCAATAGATAATCCCACTTAACTCTTGTTAATGAATTTTGGTTAATGGACTAGCTTTCTTTTGAAGTGTGTAACTGCACATAACAGCTAGGATAAAAACCCAACCCCGTGATGTCAAGTCGAAGATGACTTCTCTAAAGGTCTCTTCCCTTGCCACTCCCCATTTTTCCTCTTCTCTGTTCCCCATCTTCCAATAAACTCATGGCTTGATTCCACAGCGATCTCTGGGTGTGATTTCTCTGACCAAGGCTGCCCGGACAGTTCTTGATAGTTTTCGAGCTTTATTTTATTAATTTAATTTAATTCATTTTATTGGAAGCTGACAGCTTAGATTGGATTGTTTAAAAACAAAGACGCTGATGTGTGCCTATTGTAAAAAGAAGCTTGGAAAAAAAAACAGTTTATGTCTCAACGTGAAATCATGTAGGAACATGGGCTTTCTAAGGTTTCCTTTGGCGGTGCTCTCTTTGCTGGGCAGTAAACGAGGCTTCTGCAGGTCGTGCGCCCTCTGGAGGCCGCGGGGAGACGCGTCTCCCTGACTCCAGCTCCAGAGTGGGCACTCTTTCCGGAATAGTGGGCAGCACCCCCCAGCCTTTTCTCCGTTTCTGTCCTCACCTCTCTTCTCACTCTGGCCTCTTCCAGCCTCATATAAACACTGTGATTCCATTCAGAATAATCCAGGTATTCTTCTGATTGCGAATCCTCAACTTCGCCACAGCTGCCAAATCCCTTTTGTCATGTAAAGGGCCAGCCACGGGTTCCAGGATGAGACTCTGGGTACCTTCAGTGGCCATTATTCAGTCTGGTAAGTATAAAAAGAACTGAAAAAAGGTTCCGAATTCATATTTAAAAGCTCTTCTAAACATTGTTGTTTTGAAAACCGGTTTACTTAATTAGGTCGTGTTGTCGGCTTATTTGCACGTGTTTGTGCTGCCCCCTAGCGATGGGAGCGTCTCGCTCACCCCTCACCGTTGACTGTCACACCTGTCAGGCCTGAGAGGGGCTGAGGACGGTTGGGGAGCTCGCTCATTGGCCAGGGGCACCCCTGCCCTATGGGAAGACCAGACACTTCTTACTTTTTTCAAGGCTGACCCTCCAGAGATGAAGTCATAACTGGGATTGAGGCAAGAAGACACACACGTTGTGTTTCACAAGCTTTTGATTATTTCACATACAAATATAAAGCCATGGAAGTTCCTAATGTATACCATGGTTTTATTTCTCATGAAAGATAGGAGGGCACCCCTAACAGAATAACCACATGGTAAAAAAAAAAAAAAAAAAAAGGAATCAATGCTTTTCTTAAACCAAATGGCTAATTGCTAAGTGAGAGCCTGTCTGTATTTGTAATGGGAAACAGGGCTCCAGTTCTAAACAACCAATTGGCATGAAATGTTTTCAAACAATGTCTAGCTCTGGCTGGTGTGGCTCAGGGATTGGGCACCGGCCGGAACCTAAGGGCCACCGGTTCTATTCCCAATCAGGGCACATGCCCGGGTTGCAAGCCAGGCCTCCAGCCAGGTCCCCAACTGAAAGCACTCAAAAGGCTACCATACCTTGATGAAAAAATAAAAATTAAAAGAAAAACAATATCATTTTTAGGTGATGTGTTGCAAGTTAGTAGCAATGGTTATGATTTAATTACCGTTTGCAAATTAACAACAATATCTGCACAATCAGATTGTACGGAAATGTTTTTAAAATCCCATCAGAAATGAATAGTCTTTATAGAGGCATAAAATTATGAATGCACTTAATGCCAACATATTGTGCACTTAAAAATGGTTACAATGGCAAGTTTTATTTATGCGTATTTTACCACAATAAAAATAAAGTTAAGAAGGAAATGATCCTTTGTTTGCTGTAATGAGCTTGACACAAGTTAATTGAGAGTAGAAGATGCAAGATAAGTTAGCCCCTGGAATATGATAGGCATTATTGGGAGTTAAGAAGACAAACTCTAAACTTAATCTTTAGCTTTAGTGTAGTTAGGAAAACTGAAGTACCTAAATAAAGGAAATTACCCTAAATGCATGGAATTGTCACTACTCTGGATTCCAGGGAGGAGTCTGTGGCCAGGATTGTACACAGAGGAGCTTCTGAATGGTGGCTTGCATGGTTACTCAGGTGTTAGCTGGATCACATTTTGTTAATTCATGTATACATAGTATGAACTTCCTTAGGCTGTTTAAATAAACTATCTTATAAAGTAATGTTCATGGTGTTGGTTTATAATCAATCATCTTGGCTGTAAACATATTTGCCTTATCTTTAATATAAATAATGTTTTTACAAAATATAATGACTCATTTCTATTAAATGACCCTTTTGCCCTTTATAATTAACAAAATAATCTATTAAAATAATAGATTTACTATTTGGGTTTTCCCAAATAGTAAAATAATCAAGTCTGATTGACAATGCAGCACTCAGTGTTTTAAGAGGAATGAGCTTATCCTTATAAAAATTAAATAATTGTGTCTTCTTATTCATTGTAAAGTCATCGCTCTTTGGTGAGTGCTATGTGCTTTTAAACAAGTAAAACACACAGAAAGTGAAAAACACAGCATAGCAATTCCTGGGGTCTTTGACCACAGTGTCAGTGTGTGAGTTCTGGAAGGAGAAGGTGGCTTTGTGAGACATGTGTGTGCCTCTTTCGGTACGAAGGGACGTGGAGGCTGTGGATCCGGGGCTGTTGCTATGGAGGCTGCACAGGGGCTGTGGCTGAAGAGCAATGCAGTGTGTCCACCTCCCAGTTTTTTCATCCAGGAAGTGGCAGTGGCTTCTTTACTGAGGCAAATCTCCAGGTCTGCCCTGGGATATTATTCTGGAAACTGCATCTTTAGTCTGCTTCCAAATACATGAAAACTAATTTAAACAAGCCCTACTTTGCCACAAAAGGAAGGCAGACAATTTATGGACTGGTTCATAACCTGAGGATTATAATGTTTTAATTCTATGCTTCTGCTATCAAAAGCCAAACAAAACAAACCCGGAAAACATGTCGGTGTCCATCATATGTTATCTGAACCAAGAGCCAAAAGTTTGGGCTTCTGAGATAGACTTTAGTCAGTGATTAGGGCCAAGAAGGGCATATTGTACTGATGCAATCACTTCCAACCCCAAGGACAGTTTAACACTCACTGTGACTGGAATATAAAATTGTTATTCTATGTCAGATATTCACACTGTGAGCAAAGCCAGTTACTGGCTCCCTCCTGTTGGACGTGCTTTTCTTGCATTTGTGACAACACTGGACGTTGCCTTGTTAATCCCTATGTCTGTGTGTGTTCTGTTCAGAGTGATCACAGAAAGATTCTGGCTTCTCTGTCTGGGCCACGCTGAGGACACCTGTCTTCAAAACAGCAACTCCCCCGGATAAAACAAAAGTCACCTCCGACTAATATGCTTTGTGGTTACTTACTGGTTTTTCATTTTTATCAAATTCAAAGTTTTTCCTTTTGGAGTAAGAGAATTCAGCTGCTTTCTGTCTCATTACCAACACACACACACACACACACACACACACACACACACTGTCCCTTCAGTATTTTTCTAAAGATCAATATTTAGTGTAGACTATATTGTGTCTGTCACATTTGAGCCAAACTGGCTGTGATTTCTTTGAATTTGAATGCCTGCAGTACATCAGAGATCGGACACCATCCTTCTGTGAACTACAGAGGTGGCGGTGGAATGGTCCTACTTATTAGACACTTTTAATGACAAAAATAGAGTAGAAAAAGAAAAGAAAATTCTCCACATCCTTCAGAGCCCCTCCAGGTTACTTGCTGTTTGCTGCCCTCTGCTGGTTATATTACAAATTGCACCTCCCAATAAGGTCAAACCAATTTTTCCAAGCGGGGGTCCCACCTAGGGTCAAAGCCAGGAAACCAGTGTCAAGTGATAATTCAGGGCTCTTTTTTCAAAAGTTACTAAGAACTTCAAAATGGCAAAGTCAGTGTTAAACGTATTGCACGCCCTTCTAAGTGACTACACACACTGCGAGCTCATGAAGCTGGCCCTCCCCAGCAGGGCAAACGGAGGTGTTTATCCTTCTAGTCAATTTTCCAGTCCAACTCCGGTCAACAAAAGCTTCAGACCTACAGTGACTGTCATTTCCAATGGTGAGAAATAGAGGCTTGTCTGCCAAAGATAAGCAAAATGGCAAGTTTTCTCAATGCCTGAATAAACACGTGCGCTCAAAACTGTGGAAGTGGGTGCCTATCCATGTTGATAGTCGAAGACAATGATGTCAGTGGTGACGGTGACCCTAGTGACAGAATTGGCTCCAGTGATCGGAAGTCTGAGTAAAGCATGAGCTGTAGGAGCATCCACATCTGTGACCACTCAGGGATCTGCCACGTCTGTGAGGCTTTCATGGCTCCAATGGTCTGGGCCATGCTCCGGAGTAAAGAACAAGTGGCTGTACCTTTTTCGCTTATGTCTAATTGATATTAGAATAATAAAAGATGCTTTGCGAAGCCTCTAGTGAAGCTTAACAGAAGAATTGCATGCAGACTCCTAAGGTTTGAAGCAAGGCCATGCCTTTCTCAGCAACAGAACCAGAAAACAGCTCCTGACCAGCTCCTAATCCTCAGGAGAGACAGGGGTTCTGAACATGGGCTGCAATGTGACCAGGTAGCCAGAGCTCCTCGTCATGACCTGGGCTCTGTCCACCCACCCAAGTAAGGTCGAGTGGGGAGAGCAGCATCCATCACAGGTGGAAGTCATGCCTCCTGGATTAGACCAGGACAGGTGGCCCAGACCATTGGCACCTACTGTTCCAGCACTGTGACCTGTCACATTGCTGTCACCATGGAAACACAGAAAGGTCACTGTGGCTAGTCAACAAAGAAGGATGTCTCACCCTGGCTGGTGGTCCAGTGGATAAGGTGCCAGCCTGTAAACCCAAAGGTCCCTGGTTCGGTTCCCCAGCCAGGACACATAACCAGGTTGTAAGCCAGGTCTGCTGCTGGAGGTAGATGAAACGCAACCATACATTGATGTCTCTCTCCTTCTCTGACTCTCTCCCTTCCACTCTCTCTAAAAATAATAAAATCTTAAAAAAAAAAAAAAAGAAGAAGCCTCCTCTCACTTCAACTTCATCCTTGTCCTCCATACTCTCTCCTTCCCCTCTACACACATCATCAGCCGCTCTCTTTCCTGTCCTCAGGCTCCTAGTCAGCTCACTAACACACTGTGCTCTTAAGGGGTACCTGTGAGATTGTGGCCACTTAATTTGGAGGTTTGGGTTCACAGACAATAAAAACCTCAAGTCAAATGTGAATAACTAAGTACTTTATCAGGCGAGAGCAAAGGGAAAGCAAGAATCAAGATCATACCTCACCAGGCAAGAATTTACCAACACCTGGACACAGACGCTGGAGAATCCCAGAGGCAGCATTCGGGATCCACCTGGAAAAGTTTCAAGCAAAGTGACCTTTCAAATGAGACTCCAAAGTCTTACTTTGAGGATTATCTTTAAATATCATTTAGACAAAAGTGGCTACATCCCAAGGGCCTTAGGTGACTGACCAACAGGTCCATCTGGCAGAAAGGCCAGTTCTCCCTGAAGAAACAGCTAAAGATTAAAAGTACTACTCTCCTGGGGAGAAGAGGCAGTTCTTCCTGGAAGACAGCATGCCTATATTTCATTCTTACAATAAAGAATAAAGTTCACAGCTTGCGCATAAACAGGGAGAATTCTTAATGTCTCTTTACTGCATCCATTTGGCCCTAGAATCTGATATGTTTATGACATAGCTAGTTAACATTTTGGGGGACATGGTCAAATACATTTTCCTTATTCAATAATATATGAAGATATAACATATACAGAGTAAACTAATATAATAATATATATTAAAATGGGATGAAATATTGCATTCCAATACTTAGATGCAGACACAGACTTAAGCAGGCAATCATACCAACGATGATTAGTTTTAGTTACAATAAGATGAGAAGCTTTAATCAACTTATTAGCAACAATATGTGTTAGCACTCTATGTTGATTTCGTTAATTCTGATTTTTATCTAATAATTTTTGCATGAGTGTAGAATTTTTTATTAGTTCTATCAAGGGATATAAGTAGATACATACAGATGGGAGAGGTAGAGACTTTGGTATCCTGATGAGAGAACCATCATCCTTTTGGACAGGGGACAGGTAAATAAAAAACATCACCCTGCCCGTGGAGAACCTCTAGGTGTTGCAGGCACCCAGAGTATGGGCCTTCTACCCCCATCACACCCATCTCTGTCTGATGATTGCTAACCAGGCATATGTGCCATCCTTTTAAAGCTAGGCTGGGTCAAGGAGGATAAGTCCAAGATATCCTTTTGGGATTTGTATACCTAATCCTGTTGAGAATGTTCTTCACCTTTCTCTGGTTTTATCCCAACCTCCATCCCCATCCTTTTTGTCTGACAACCCTGTACTCCAACTCCCTTCCTGACTCAAATTTTTCAGATTTCTTGTCTCATCAACCCCTCATTGCTCTTCCCCATGAGAGGTCCATCTCCCACCTCCCCTTGTGTCCTGTTTCTTGTCCCCTGTTCCATAACACTGTTAGGCCAGACATCTACTGCTCCCTCCTTTTCCAATGTCAGAGCACTAATATGAGTTTTCAAGAATACTATTCTTTTCACCTACCCTCTGCCTCACCCTCATGCCCTTTTAAGTCTGGGAGAGTGTTTGCCCCACTTTACCACGTCAGCTTTAATGGTTTCTGCCTCAACAGGTAGGTCAGCCCCTCACTCATATTTCTTAGTCCCATTCTGAACCCCTAGAAAAGCCCTCCTGCATGGCACCCTTAACTCCCTTTAAACTCATATAAAGCCTAAACCCCACAACCCCCCAGGATTTACAATTTGTCATCTGGACTCTGAGCAGAACCCATCCCTCCATGACTCCCCTCTATGCCAGCCTCTGCTTACCCAAAATGCACATCTGGCCATGTCCCTAAGGATTTTGGCCAAATACCCCAGAGACAATAAGGAGCAGGAAAGAAAACAGAAGCAGAGGAGAGATGCTTCCCATTTCCCAGATTCTGGTTGTGGACTCTCTAGGGACAAGCATATGGACTTTGCAAAAACAAAACAAAACAAGAACAAAGCAAAGAAAACAAAGAATCAGGACAAGATGTCTCACCTTAGTTTCCAGACACAGAGGGTCCCAAACAGGGTCGTCTGGTGCAGGCCTGCAGGTGGCTGATGGGACAGGCACCCACATGTTTCCTGGAGAAGTTGAGCTTCAGGACAGAGCCTTTTAAAACTTCATGATCTTGTTCCTTGAAGGTGCAATGAAATGGACATGAAATGAGAGTGTGGCCAATGGTCAGGCTGCTGCAAAGGTACAAGTTTTCAGGCCTGCACATCTTTTCATATTTTGAGACAAAGGCCGCTCTGAGGCCACCTGGGCCCCAAGAGGATGTACACAGCCGAGTCACCTCCTGCTTTGGAAGCCAAATCAGAAGAGACTCAGAAAAAGGGAAAACTTACACTTGGAGAATTGTAGCCAGTTAAGAAAAGAAATTGGAAGATCTGAAAATATGGTAAGAAATGACAGTGTGAGAGGATGACAGGATCAGCTAATTACTGGGAGGTGATGGCAAAGTATTTGGAGGCAGGAAAGGCTATTAAAGACCCTGAAATTGTGCAGTGAGACAGGACTCCACACCCCTGGATAAACAAATTTAAAAGAAGAAGAAGAAGAAGAAGAAGAGGAAGAAGAAGAAGAAAAAACGGCTGCGTAGGTTTGAAAAACAACAGAAGGAATCATGGGCATATTTGTTTACTAATTGGCTTTATGCAGAGGAAAATTAAAATCTTCTTAAGAAATGCTGACAGGGGGTCGTTTTTCATCTTGCTTGTAAAGGTTCCCACCCAAGTTAGGCTCCTACCCCCCCACACACACACACACACACACACAGAGGCTGGGACACAGACACCAGAAGGGTTACATTTCAAGGGATGGGCCTAGGCCTTTGAGGCAGATATTGTCGGGGTCATAAAACTGGTAAAAAACTAATAAGGAGACAAGTATATTTTAATAAGGCAGAGAAGGAATGTGTAATTACTAATTGCAATTACATTTCTAAAGTAAATGCTCTTTAAAAAGTAGGAAGCCCCTGGCTGATGGCACAGTGGATAAGGAGCCAGCCTGCAAACCCAAAGGTCGCTGGTTCAATTCCCATCCAGGGCAACATAACTAGGTTGCAAACCAGGTCTCCAGCCAGGTCCATAGCTGGAGGCAGGTGAAAGGCAACTATACATTGATGTTTCTCTCCCTCTCTCCCTCTCTCCCTTCCCCTCTCTCTGAAGAATAATAAAATTAAAATATATTTTTTTTAATACTCAATTCTGTTAAAAAAAAAAAAAAAGTGGTAGCCCTGGCTGGTAGCACAGTGGATAAGGTGCCGGCCTGCAAACCCAAAGGTCGCAGGTTCGATTCCCCAGCCAGGGCACATAACCAGGTTGCAAACCAGGTCTCCAGTCAGGTCTGTGGCTGGAGGCAGGTGAAACGCAACCATACATTGATGTCTCTCTCCCTCTCTGCCTCTCTCCCTTTTCCCTCTTTCTAAAAATAATGAAATAAAATCTTTAAAAAAAAAAAAAAAAGTAGGAAGCAACCATACATTGATCTTTCTCTCCCTTTCTTTCTTCCTCACTGCCCTTCACTCTAAAATAATGATTGAAATCATTTAAAAGAAGAAGAAGAAGAAGAAAGTGAGAACAGAGGCATGTAGTCAGGAAGAACCTGTCTAAAGGTTCCTGACTCTGAGGGAACATTAAGGCCTATGAGTCATAGCAAAACTGCTTTCTGCACAGAACAGAGGAAAACACAGCTACATCTCTTCCAGCCATGGCTTAGATTATATCTCTATTCCTTCCTTCAATTTATAAAAGGGTGCACATCTCCAGCCATTTATAAACAGGTGGGAAACAGCTGAGAGTGTCTGAATAGAGCCAGGATCTGATCTCCCAGAAGGCTGTGCTCCTCGAGTTCCCATTAAGACTTTATATATTTTTCTCTACCTTCCCTTTGATCAAACACCATCTTCAAAGAACAGTATTCTTTTTTTTTAATTTTTTTTTTAAGATTTTATTTCATTATTTATAGAAAGAGGGGAAGGGAGAGAGGCATAGAGGGAGAGAGACATCAATGTATGGTTGCTTTTCACCTGCCTCCAGTCACAGACCTGACTGGAGATCTGGTTTGCAACCTTGTTATGTGCCCTAGCTGGGGAATCGAACCTGCGACCTTCGGGTTCGCAGGTCGGCACCTTATCCACTGTGCTACCAGCCAGGGCAAGAACAGTATTCTTAATCCCACAACATGACTGATGTCACTCCCTTTGGCATGATTAGTTACGTAAGTGCAGAGGAGCTGACATTCACCACACATTTTGCTCTGATGCAGATTTTTCTATGAGACATAAGATGGGAGTTTCAACAGCCTCTTGAGGTTAGGACGCCTCACCTTCACACTTCACCTGCAGTCTCTCCAGTGTGGGTGATGTCCTCCTCTCAGGAGACATCAAAACACGCATCAAGTCTAACTTAGCTCCATAAAGGGTGAGGTTATTTCCAATTTTGGGGGCATCGGTCTGAACTAGGAGCCAAAGCCTTGGTTGTATCACCCACATTTCAAATTATATTCTGTTAACAAGGAGGACAGAGTCCTACTGAGTTTATGCAAATAAGTCTATGGCCATGAAAATAAGAATACTCAGGAAGGCGTTGGAAATTTTCTGAAAGAAGTCAAACAGGAAGGAAAAGATTGGTGATTTTCTCCTTTCATGGGTGTCCCTCTATCCATTCCTGTTGTCCACAACTGTCCAGACACCCTTCACAATGCCCTTGGAGGGGGGAGAGCTTGTATTCCTGCAAACTTACTATGTCCCCCACCAGTCATCTCATGACCACTGCCTGTCCTGTGAGGGATTCAGTGTCAACTCCACTGTGGAGATTGTGCAAATGAGTGCAAACAGAGGTGGGATCTGGTGTGCTATATGACCTTAAATCAACAAGAATGACAATGTCAGATTATGTTTTTGATCATTTATTGACTCGGTGCAAGTTTTCTAAGTACCTTCCCCCCTCACAACAAATCTATTTAATGAGTGCAAAAAATTACTCAAAGTTTTATAACATAAAGTGGGGAAGGAGGGTCACTCGTGTTTCACATCCAGCCCTAGGGGTGCACTTTCACGAGAACTGATGGGGTTGGAGACTTCACACTGGTAATTCCCAGCATCCTCCCTCCTGACAGGGTCTATGGTGAGGGTTCTGTTGTCCTGGGACAGCTTCATCCTCTCAGTGAGCCGAAGATTCATGCCTTTGAAGAACCACTTGGTGGAGACCGCATTTGTAAGGCAGGTCAGCACCACGGCATCTTCATTCTCTGTGACTGTGGTGTTGCTGGCTAGGAGGGTGGGCACTCCCACAGGCTCTGTGGAGAAGCAGAGGATGTGACTGATTAGGAGTGGGTTTGGGACTAGGGCCCACACAGCTTCCTTAGGCATCAAGCCTTTTATAGTCTAGAGTGAGCTCTGTTAAGATCACCAGAGGACAGTCCTGACCTGTGCAGAAGGATGACTGTCTCTATTCATATAACAACATGTAAGGAGAGGGGTGAGGGCTGCACCTCCTCTCTTACAGCAGATCACTCCAAGGTGACTCCTGCTCTGTTCCCATAGACCTTTCTGCATAATCAGCATAGGGAACCCCTTCCCAGCCCACATGTCCCATAACCCAATCATTAGGTGCAACTTCTTTCTTATAATTTTCTCTGATTTCAAAAATGATCACATTCCATTCCATGTAAACTTTGGTGTATGTTGGGGAAGGCAGGCTTATCCCTTCTTCTTGTTTCTGGCACCAAGAGAATTTTACAGGAATTGAAAAGGTATTTACCTCTTGTTAAATAATTCATTGGACAAAAAGATGGCCCAATCTAGTCTTCATGACCTTTGAGAACCTTCATGTAAAGGATGTCTTAGTCTGAACATGATTTTACTTCTTGAATTGTGGCTCAATTTTCATGATGAATAAACTTCTAGAGATACACGGTTATGGTTTTAAGGAAAGACAGGGACAGAAGGAATAGAAGGAATCTAGTCTATATGGTGAAGGCTGTTCATGAAAACCCACAGTTAACACAATATTCCATGGAGAAACTTGGAAAACATTACTAAGATCATGGACAAGACCAGGATGCTGCTTTCTCCACCTATTCGACATGGTAGTTAAAGTCTTGGCCAGAAAAGTTAGATGAAATAAGAGGTGTCCAAATTAGAAAGGGAGAGAAAAATGATCTTTTTGAAAAGACAACATCATCTTATATATTGAAAACCCCAAAGATTCCGCCCATCCACACAGAAACCTATTAGAACTAAGAAATAGAGCAAAGTTGCAAGAGACAGAATCAACACTCAGCATCATTCCCATTTCTTTGCAACAACCATGAACAATCCAAAAATAGAATTTCATTTATAAGAGCATCAAAAAGAATAGAATACTTTGGAATAAACTTAATAAGGTGAAAGATATATACAATTAAAGGTACAAAATGTTTCTGAAAGAAACTAAAGGAAGAAATAACTGAGAGACATCCATGTTTATGAATTGAAAGATCCCCCAATTTGATACAATCCCAATCAAAATCTCAAAGACATTTTTGAATCACTAGAAATATCCAATCTAGATGTCATATAAAATTTCAATGAATCCCAAATGGTTTCAATAATCTTATAAAAGAAGAATGAAATTTGAGGTCTCACACTTAATCATTTCAAATCTTAACACAGAGCTAATGTAACCAAAATAGTGTGACACTGATATAAAAACATGTATTCATCAAAAGATGCAGCACATCATTTTGACAAGCCACCAACACTATTCAATGGAGAAAAGACAGTCTTTTCAACAAATGGGATTGAACAGCAATATCCACATGCAAACAAATGAAGTAGACTGTTGCCTTCTGCCTACACAAACATTAAGTCACAGTGGATTAAGTCCTTAAGGTAAGATCCAAAGCAATAAAACTCTAAGCAGAAAATATTGGAGAAAGCATATGACATTGAATTTGGCAATGATTTCTTAAATATGACACTAAGAATGGGCAGAAAAATTAGATAATTTGGATTTTTTTCAAAATGAAGAACTTTTGCTCATCAAAGACAGTATCAACAGAGTGAAAAGTGACTTATGGGATGGGAGAAAATAGTTTACAAATCATATATAGAATGATATTCAGAATATACATACAAAGAACTCTTAAGACTCAAAAACAAAAACAATCTTATTTAAAAATCAGCCAAGCACTTGAATAGACATGTCTACAAATAAGATATACAAAGGGTCAATAAGCACAGGAAGAGTTGCTCATCACAATATCCTTAGGAAAATGCAAATCAAAACTCCCTGGGCTGGAATTGCTGGCTGTGATGTTGGAAGTGGGTAACCCTACTCTGCAGGTCACAGAGAGAGCATTGCCCTGGGTGGTACCTTTGAGTTCTCCAAAGACTTCTGCCATCAGAGTGGGCATCTCTCACCTCTCAGCCAACTTGAATCTTACCAGGAGGAATAAGGTAGGTCTGTATCACATGACAAATGCATGGGAATCTGAGTACCTAGAGAACATATGGCCTCCAGCTCTGTGTCTGGAAGAAAGCACACACTTGCTGAGGTGTCAGTCAAGTATCAGGATTTGATCATGAGAAGACATAGGCCTGGGAGTCAGAGACCACCTGCACCTCTCCTGGTTCTTCACTGACCAGGTGACTGCCTGGCAGACCAGGGGCTATTCTTTCCAGCTGCACAGACTTCTATCACCCAGCCAAGGTGTGTTTCTATGAGGCACCATTTCCCAGGACCTCCTAGAGACTGCAGTTGGAGCAGAAATAACACATAGGGACCAGGAGAAAGCTGGTGGTCAATTGAGTAGTCAGGCCCCAGGGATGAGAGGTAGATCAGGTCTTCCCAGGTGAGTGACCTTAATGAGCCAGTGAGTCAGTGAACGACAGAGCAGAGCCCCAGAAATGAGCTCAAAAAGAGTGAAGGGGACAGGCAGGAGCCGACTGTGGCAGCAGAAACATGTGCTCTGCCCTTGATCATTAAAGTCATTCTCAGTCCTGGCTGGTGGCACAGTGGCTACGGCTCTGGCCTGCAAACCCAAAGGTCACTCAATCCATTTCCAGCCAGGGCACATAACCCGGTTGCAAGCCAGGTCTCCAGCCAGGTCCCTAGCTAGAGGCAGGTGAAAGGCAACCATACATTGATGCTTCTTTCCCTCTCTGCCTCTCTCCTTACCCTCTCTCAAAAAACAATAATAAATAAGATCTTTAAAACAAAAAACAAAAAACAAAAAATTTGGAGATGAAAGTCCCATTTTTTTGGCCAGCAGCTCCAATGGTCAAGCAAATATTGCGGCCAGACCACCATAGAGAAAGAAATTAGTTTTGGGGGTTTGATTTCTGAGTCTAGTTGAAGACGTTTGAGGTTGTGACAAAGACATCCCAGGGTGTGTCCTTAGGGGGGCAGGGACAGTGAGGTCCCCATAACCAGCGGGAACGGCCCAGAGGCAGAGGATAGGGAGAGTGAGGGGGACCAAGAGGGACAGTGGGTGCCCCCAACTAGACCTCTGCGTCCAAATGACCAGTCCACGAGGCCGGCACCCCCAAGTGCGGAAGTCCCCGAGTACTTACTACCTTGGGCTACGAGGAGAGGCTGACCCGATACTAGGATCTTCCGGAGGAGAATGAGACGACCTACTTCCCCGAGTGAGACGCACCCTCTAAGTCGGAAATCCAGGACTCGGGCGGGTGTTGAGAAGGATGGGCAAGGGAAAGGGTGAAGGCCCCTTGAGGGGTCCGGGTTTCGGGACCTTTCCAGGGGGAGCACCGCAGCGGGATTGGTGGAAGAAGCCCCTCCCGCTTTCTGCACAAAGATGTCAGGAGGCGCCAAAGGGAAGAAACCCGGGGACCCTGGCTCAGGAGAGAAAAGTTGAGCAGCAAGTGGGGAAGGGAGGGGGCGGAGGCTCCGACAATAAAACAGCAAGATTCCCTTGGAAACTTGTACCCTTTGCAACAACATGGATGGAACTGGAGAGTATTATGCTTAGTGAAATAAGCCAGTCAGTGAAGGACAGGTATCATATGATCTCACCCATTACGGGACAATAATGAACAAAACTAACAACAAGCAAAACAGAACCAAGTATATGAATACAAGGAATAGGTCTTCAGTGGTCAGGGGGA
>PVIW01005893.1:0-39248 GCA_004026585.1 Noctilio leporinus
AAAAAAAAAAAAAAAAAAAAAAAAAGATCATACACTATGATCAAGTGTAATTCATCCCAGGGATGCAAGGATGGTACAACATTCACAAGTCAATAACACCCCCCATAAACAAAATGAAAGACAAAAACTAAAAGATCATATCAATAGATGCTGAAAAAAAGCATTTGCTAATGTACAGTATTCATGATAAAGTTTCACCAGGGTGGGAATAGAGGGAGCATACTTCAACATAATAAAGACCATATATTAGAAACTTATAGCCAACATCATACTCAATAGGAAAATCTAAAAGCTTTCCTCTTAAGATTGGGTACAAGACAAGGATGTCCACTCTCTCCTCCACTTCTATTCAACATCATTTTGGATGTTCTAGCCATAGCAATAAGACAAGAAAACAGAATTGAATGCATCCTAATTGGAAAGAGGGAAGTAAAACTCACTATTTGTAGATGGCATGATAGTGTCCATAGAAAATCCTATAGTCTCTAGCAAAAAATTACTCAAACTAATAGGCAAATTTAGCAAAATAGTTGGATACAAAGTCAATATCCATAAATTGAAGGCATTTTTATACACCAACAATGACACATCAGAGATAGAAGCTAAAAAATAATCCCATTTACCATAGCAACAAGTAAAACAAGGTACCTAGGAAAAAACTTAACCAAAGAAGTACAAGACCTGTACTTGAAAAACTATAGAACACTGAAGAAAGAATACAAATAAATGGAAGCATATACCATATTCATGAATGGGAAGGATTAACATAATTAAAATGTCCATACTTCTCAAAACAATATGTAGATTCAATGCAATCCCAATTAAAATACCAATGGCATATTTCACAGATCTAGAAAAATTACCTCAAAAATTTATGTGGAGCCAAAAATTACCATGGATAGCCACAGCAATCTTGAGAAAAGAAAACAAAGTAGGAGAAATCACAATACTGGATATAAAACTATACTACAAGTCCACTATAATCAAAACAGTTAGTACTGGCATAAGAATAGACACACTAGGTCAATGGAACAGAATAGAGAGCTCAGAAATAAACCCAGAACTCTATGACTAATTAATATTCTACAAAGAGGGAAGGAGCATAAAATGGAGTGTAAAACATCTTTTTTAAAATTTTTTAAATAAATTTCTCTTTTTTTTTTAAGATTTTATTTCATTATTTTTAGAAAGAGGGGAAGGGAGAGAGGCAGAGAGGGAGAGAGACATCAATGTATGGTTGCTTTTCATCTGCCTCCAGCCACAGACCTGACTGGAGACCTGGTTTGCAACTTTGTTATGTGCCCTGGCTGGGGAATCGAACCTGCGACCTTTGGGTTCACAGGCCGGTGCCTTATCCACTGTGCTACCAGCCAGGGCTTAAAAACATCTTTAACAAGTGTTGTTGGGAGAACTGACAGGGACATGCAAAAAATTAAAGGTAGACCACCAGCTTATACCATACACCACAATAAACTCAATATGGGTAAAGGACTTAAACAAAAGCCATCCTAGAGGAAAATATAGGCAGTAAAATTTCAGATATTCTATGAAGCAATATTTTCACCAATACTTCTCCAAGGGCAAGGGAAATAAAAACAAAACAAAAAATAAATAAACAAATTGGACTACATCAAACTGAAAAGTTTCTGCTCAGCCAAAGAATACATCAGCAAATTGAAATGGGACCCAACTGTTTAGGAAAACATATTTGCCAATGATACCTCAGACAAGGGTTTGATATCCAAAAAATAGAAAAACTTATGCAGCTCAACACCAGGCAGATGGCCCAATTAAAAAATGGGGAAAGGACCTGAACAGACACCTCTCTGTAGAGGTCATACAAAGGGCCCAAAGGCATGTGAAAGAATGCTCAACATCACTAGTCATCAGAGAGATGTAAATTAAAACCACATTGAGATATCACTTCACACCTGTCCAAATGGCCATCATTAGGAAATCAATAAACAACAAGAACTGATGAGGATGTGGAGAAAAGGAAATCCTTGTGTATTGTTGGTTCAGCCACTATGGAAAACAGTAGGGAATTTCTGCAAAAACAAACAAACAAACAAACACAAAAACCCTGCCTTATGACCCAGCGATTCCACTCCTAAGACTATATCCAAAAATCCCTGAAACACCAATTCTGGAAACCTATGCACCCTTGCACCCCTGTGTTCTTAGCAGCACTATTTATAATAGCCAAGTGCTGGAAACAGCCTAAGTGTCCATCAATGGATGAATGGATCAAAAAACTTTGGTACATTTATACAATGGAATAATATGCAGCAGAAAGAAATAAGAAACTCCTACCTTTTGCAACAGCATGGATGTGACTGAAGAGTATTATGCTTAGTGAAATAAGCAAGTCAGTGAAAGATAATTACCACATGATATTACCTAATACAGGACACTAATGAACAAAACAAACAAACTAGTTAAGTAGAACCAGACATGGAATCAAGATACAGACTGACAGTGTGCAGAGGGGTGGGGATAGGAGGAGAAAGAGGCAAAGAAGGGGAACAGTTTAGTCAAGGAACTAGAATAAATGACTCATGGACATGGACAACATGTGGGGGTTGACTGTGGGGGACAGAGAGTGTGGGGTGTGTGGGGCAGAGGAGAACAATGTGGGGGATAGAATAAATGTAAAACAACAACAATAGATTAATAAAAATCTAAACCATTTTATTTTCTTTCTTTAACCATAGATAGTTGGATGAAACAGAAATTATAGAATTCAGATACTACTTTCAACCTCTTATGAAGAACTAAGGCATATCTTTACCTTATATCTATCCAATAAACAAATTTTGAATTTTTCCCTGATTCATTCCTACTCTCAATTTTTTTTTCATTTTTTAAAATTTCTGATGGTAAAATCAAATAACACATACATTTACAGACATATAAAATAGAAGCTGACAGCTTGGGGACCCAAAGGTCACTTGTTTGATTCCCAGCTAGGACGCCATAACCAGGTTGCAAGCCAGGTCTCCAGCCAAATCTGTGGCTGAAGGCAGGTGAAAGGCAACCATACATTGATGTTTCTCTCCCTCTCTGCCTCTCTCCTTTCCCCTCTCTTTGAAATTAATAAGTAAAATCTTTTAAATAAATAAAAATAAAATAGAAGGCACTTTTAATGGTTCTTAACATGTAGTAAAACCTGTCTATTTGAGCCTCATTGACATGAATTACTGTTTTTTTTTTTTTAATTTTAATATAAGATATTTTTATCTCATTAGTATAAATATACCTCCCCTGGCTGGATGTTCAGTTTATTGGAGCATTATTCCATACACTACAAGGTTACAGTCTCCAACCGCAGTTGAGGCAAATACAGGCGGCAACACATTGATATTTCTCCCTCACATCAGTGTTTCTTTCTCTCTGTCTCTCTCTCTCACCTTTCCTTTTCCTCTAAAATCATTAAACCCTCCTGTGAGGATTAAAGGTAAATAAATATATTCAAATAAATAAATACATCCATCCTAACTAAACTAATAATCAGTGAAGGAAGGATTTTCCTATGTTTTATTTTCCAACCAAAATAAGAAAGCTAAATGACAAACAACCAAAAGTAAAACATTAACTAGAAAGTACACATGAAGTAAAAATTTCTGTCACTTAAAGTACTACATATCTAGAAGTTAAAAACAGAATTAAATGAGTTATGTTAGAGTGCTGCCCAGAGACCTAAATATAACATTGTTTTCAGACATTTCTCTAGTCTTGTCATTTCCTACTAAATCTGTAATTTAATCAAGTAACTTGCTAAGGACATTTGTGGTGAACTTTTAGGAGAGGCTGTAGTTCAAAATGTGGCATTGTTTTTCCTTCATCTAGCACCATAAATAGATGAACTTTTGAAATAGCAGGGGATATTGAGACATAATTTTTATAGAGGATTAGTGAGTCACCGGTATACAATCCAGTTTGACATGTCTATCAATGTTTACAAAAGGCAACAATACTTGTTTTTGTTTGATATATTTTTCAAGAGGACATGTATGGGCATAAGCTATGTGTGCTTTTGTTGCCTACCAACACAACAGCTGCAGAATTATTCAGTTCTTTGAATAATTACATATTAGTAAAACTGAATTGGTCATTTTGTGTTGGTATATGCACAGATGGAGTGGCTGCCATGACTTGACAGCTTTCTGGCTTCACTCTGCAGGTCAAAGATGTTTCTTCTGAATGTGCATCTATGTAGTGTCATCCATAGAGAAATGCTGGCTAGCTGAAAAATGTCACCTAGACTTAATAATGTTTTGCAGGATATGATTAAAATCATCAACAACATTAAAGTACATGCTTTTAACTCATATCTGTTCACATAATTCTGTGAGGAGATGGACACAGAGCATACAAATCTTCTCTTACACATGAAGTGAGATAGCTTTCTATAGGAAGATCACTGGCCAGAGTTTTTGAGTTACAAGAGCCACTCCAGAGATTTCTTTTAGAAAAACAGTCACTGCTGGCAGTACATTTCAGTGACACAGAATGGGTCACAAAACTTGCTTATTTGTGTGACATATTTAACCTGCTCAATGAACTCCATCTGTCACTTTAGGTGACAATGACAACTGCATTCAAGTTAGCAGATAAAGTGGCTGCATTCAAAGCCAAACTGGAATTATGGGGGTGACAAGTAAACATTGGGATTATTGACATGTTTCAAACATTAGCATTGATTTTGAAAGAGATTGAGTCAGGATTTTCTTTCTTCCAGCTGGTTTATGGCCATCCTATCTAATATTTCAAAAGAGTTTGAGCATTACTTCCCAACCATAAAAGACCCCCTCAGTGAGAAGGAATGGATCCACAACCCATTTGTAAATAAACTAGGTGAATTGCCTTTGTACATACTAGAAGAGGATTGACTGCTTGAGCTCACAAATGATGGTGTCCTTAAAAGTATATTTGAGACCACTTCAAATCTCCGTATGTTCTGGATTAAAGTTAAGCCAGAATATCCTGTGACTGACACAAAAGCATTGAAAGGTCTGTTTTTATTTGCAATATCCTGTCTTTGTGAAGCAGGGTTTTCTGCAGTAAAAACAACCAAAGCAAAGTTAGGAGTAGACTGGACAACACACTTCAGTTGTCAACATCACCACAGATGGGACCGTATAGTTTCAGGAAAACAGGCTCAGGGTTTCCATTGATTCTGCATTATGATTAATTGTATAATTCTTTTATTATATATTACAGTGTAACAATGTTAGACATAAAGAGTACAATAAATATAATGCTCTCAAATCATCCCAAAACCATACCTTCTCCTCCTCAATCCATGGAAAAATTGTCTTCCATGAAACCCGTCCCTGTTGCCAAAAAGGTTGGGGACCACTGTGTTAGATCATAGTTCTGTGTACCAAAATGTTGCAAGCTCAATTCCTAGTCAGGACACATACCTTTTCATGGGTTTAATCCCTGGACAGGACAACAGGACATGTACAGGAGGCAACTGATTGATGTTTTTCTCTCACATTGATATCTCTCTCTTTCTCTCTGTCTCTTTCATCAATAAGCATATCTGTGGATTAAAATATGGAGAAACAAATTTATAAATGCAATTAAATATAAAAAATTATAGCACATTAATTGTGTAATATATTTTCATATGTAATAAGTTTAGCCTTAATAAAATATTCTGACTTTGATTATAAAATGTCAAGTTTGCTTATTACTAAGAAGTTAATTAAATCTTTAACAGGTGTTCAGTTTTTATTTGTATAAGAATCATAGTTTAGTCCTGGCTGGTAGCACAGTGGATAAGGCGTCGGCCTGCGAACCCAAAGGTCACAGGTTTGATTCCCCAGCCAGGGCACATAACAAGGTTGCAAACCAGGTCTCCAGTTAGGTCTGTGGCTGGAGGCAGGTGAAAAGCAACCATACATTGATGTCTCTCTCCCTCTCTGCCTCTCTCCCTTCCCCTCTTTCTAAAAATAATGAAATAAAATCTTAAAAAAAAAAAAAAAAGAATCATAGTTTAGGCCCTGGCTGGTGGCACAATGGATAGCCACCTGCCTGTGAACCCAAAGGTTGCCTGTTCAATTCCCAACCAGGGCACATAACCAGGTTGCAAGCTGTCTTCAGCCAGATCCATAGCTGGAGGCATGTGAAAGGCAACCATACATTGATGTTTATTTTACTTTCTGCCTCTCTCCCTTTCCCTCTCTCTAAAAATAATAAATAAAATCTTAAAATAAGAATCATAGTTTTACTCTTAAATGTGAGGTGCTGGATGTTAAATAAACATTGTGAAAATCATTTGGCCATATCTACATATATCAAATTTTAATGCTGTTCACATTAAATTTATACAATGTTATGCATCAATTATATCTCAATAAAACTGGAAAATACATCTCATACCCATTTTGGATGTCTTTCACTTAAATGTTAAAATAAATCATCTTAGAGAGATGGCTCTTAAATAAAAATGACTGTTTTAATTGATTTATGAGAATAAATAATGATATAAATTAAATAATCCTAAAATTCTCAGAAATATAAAGAATTTTAATCTTTCAAACAGATGTGCATTAAATGTACATTAATTTTTTATAAAAACTAAGCCATAGATGTATTATGAATCTAAGCCCATATCAATTAGGTTAAAATTTAGCAAAGAAGGCTACTTAATAAAAATTGATTAATTAAAACAGCTATGTACAAGTCTGATTTATCAACATTAGGCATAATACTAATTCATTTGGGTATGTTTTTTTTAAACATACACAAGTTTAGTGATCAAATGAATTAACATTCATCCTATTCATTTAGTATTATAAAATTTAAAAATATATTTAAACTAAATTTTTTAATCTTTAATTTTTAAATGGCAGCAATAATTATATTTTATTGCATAATCACTTGAAGACAATTTTCAAGATCTTTATGATTTGAAGCCATGGATTAACATTTAGTTAATTAATAAATAATCATTGGTTACTGAGATCACCGTTAAGTATGCAGATAACTGAAACCTTAATTACCAAACCTAATACTAAGTTAAATAATTCTGCATCTTATTTTTGCATATCACAAGGAAAATATATCTCTGTGCTATGTTAATAAATGTGCTTTTTCTTTTTTTAATTTAATTTTATTGTTGTTGTATTATATCCATCCCCTTTTTACTCCCCTTTGTCCCCTTCCCCACTCACCCACTCACCAACAAAGTCAATCCCACTTGTTGTCTATGTCCATGGTTCTTCCATACTAGTTTCTTGATTAAACTGCTCCCCTTCTTTGTCTTTTCCTCTCCTCTCCCTCTGCCCCTTTTCCCCATGCCCATTGAAGGTCTCTTCACTGTATTCATGTATCTGGTTCTGTTTTGCTTGCTTTTTGTTTTGTTCATTATTGTCTTGTCTTGAGAAGTTTGCAGGTAGAGAAAGTTGTGCTCTAAGCTACACAAGTTACTGACATGCTAATGTATCACGGACCATTTTTATCTCCTCCTCCCAGATGCCTGTGGCTGAGCAATTTCCTTGGTATATAGAAATTGCAGTGGTAAAAGCTAGACAAATCAGATAATTGGTCACCTTGGAAATAGAGAGTTATATTGCTTAAAAGGTATAATCAATAAAAGTGGTTGAGTCTATATTTAGTAGTAGTAATGATGTGAAAAATAGAACTGTGGGTGCTTGCTTTCTGTTTTTAAAGGAAAAGATGTGTGGAGAGGGTGGAAGGTTGCTATTTCATCTCCCAATCTCCAAATATTAATTGCTAAAACTTTAATAAACCTCCTCCAAATTTTATTCTTTGTGGAAAAGACAATCAATATTCATTGTTGAAACTGAAACTGAGAATTAAAAAACAATATTGGTTGATTCATTTGAATATAAAAATAAATATATTTGGTACTATTATAAAATTAGCCTAAACTGACATACCCCTGAGAATTATTTTCTTATTTTTTTTAAGTATATTGTATTGATTATGCTGTTACAGTGCTCTAAATTTTTCCACCTTTTTCTCTGTCCACTCAGTACACAACTTCCTTCCAGCAACCCCCCCTTAGTTTATGTCCAAGGATCATACATGTAAATTATTTGAATTCTCTCTTTTCCATATTATTCTTAACATCCCCTGTCTATTATGTCCCTGTCAATTATGCTTCTTAATTTCTGCAGCATTTCTCCATTTTCCCCCTTCATCTTCCCAGCTGATAACGCTCCAAATGATCCCCATACCTATTCAGGTTGTTTGCTTAGTTTGATTTAGTTTTTATTTTTAGATTCTATTGTTGATAGCTGTGTTTGCTATCATTTTAATTTTTATAGCTTTGATCTTATTCTTAAATAAATCCCTTGAACATTTCATATAATAATGGTTTGGTGATGATACACTTCTTCAGCGTTACCTTGTCAGGGAAGCACTTTATTTGCCCTTCCATTCTAAATCATAGTTTTGCCAGATAGAGTAATTTTGGTTGCCAGCCTTTGCTTTTCATCACTTTGAATACTTCTTGCCAGACCCTTCTTGCCTGCAATTTCTTTTGAGAAATCAGCCGATAGTCTTATAGGCAGTGTTTTATGAGTAACTCTCTTCTTTTCTTTTGCTGCTTTTAAGATTCTCTTTTTATCTTTAATCATAAGCATTTTAATGGTGATGTGTCTTGGTGTGGTCCTCTCAGGGTCTAGTTTGTTTGGGACTCTCTGTGCTCTCTGGACCTGTATGTCTATTTCCTTTGCCAAATTTAGGAATTTTTTTGTTCATTATTTTTTCATATAAATTTTCAATTTCTTGCCCCTCCTCTTCTCCTTCTGGAACCCCTCTGATTCAGGTGTTGGCATGTTTAAGGTTGTCCCAGAGGTTCCTAAGTCTCTCCTCATTTTTTCAATTTTTGTTTCTTCATTCTATACTGGCTGACTGCTTATTTATTTCTTATGTTTCAAACAATTGACTTGAACCCTGTTTTTTTTTTTTCCCCCTTCACCATTGGTTTTGTATGGATTTTTCTTCATTTCATTTAGCATAACCTTCACTTCTTCCCTTCTGCATTTGCTATATTCAATTGTATCTGTCAATTCTGTGAGGATCTATATCAGCAGCATTTTTTAATTGTGCATCTGTTAGGTTGACTATATCCTTGTCATTTAGTTCTTTCATTGGAATCTTGATATGCTCCCACTTTTGGGCCATATTCCTCTCTCTCCTCAACTTGGTAGACTCCTGTGTTTGCCTCTGTATCTTAGGTAGAGCTGTCACACCTGTTACTTTGTAAGAGGTGGAGCCTTATGTACTCATCAATATGGGGTGATCCATTTCACTTTGTTATGGAGCTATCTGTGGGAGAGGAGTGGGAGAGGGACAAATGCCACTTGCCCAGCACTTGCTTATTTTCCAGACACTTCTCCTATTTCCTGTATGGGCCTGCCACCTCTCTAGCTGTTGCCCTGGCTGTGATTTTCACAGTGGGTTGGTATGCAGATGATCTAGGGCGTTGGGGGTCCTCTAAATAAGCAGACTCTGCTGAGACACCCACCATTTCTTCCTCTGTCCTAGTTCCCAGTGGTTTTCATAGTCAGAAGAAATATGGCTTGATTTTCCCCCCAGCACAGGAATAGTGAGCTGCATTGTCTGGTCTGGTGCTGGGAGCACTCCCCAGGTGTCCCTCTCTTCCCTTTTAATGTGTTACTGCACTTTTTGTCTTCAGACCAGAGCCACTGCTTTTGTTACTGCTGCTATTGCTATGGGCACTTCCTCCCTGCCCAGGCTCCACTCCTCTTACTGACTGGATAAGTATTTCTTTATAGATCTTTGTTTGTTGGACTTCCATGGAAATTGATTTTCTGACACTTTTGCTTGTCTCCAGTTTTGAGGTAGTTGTAGTCCTTCTTAGTTGTAGAGGGGGACACAGTGTGTCTACATATGCTTCCATCTTGGCCAGAAGTCCTGAGAGGTATTTTAAAATAAGTTTTCATCTTGCTATACGGTATAAGTAAACACAAAAGGGTAAAATTTGAAAAATGAATTTTATTTGCTTTTTTATAACAAATCAAAAATATTATAAAATATTTTAAAATCTTAGCAAAGTTTAACCAATTTTGGTGAACTTGTTTCCATTATTTATTGTTTATTGACTTTATAAAATGAAAGCATATTCTTTTTTCTGTGTAATCTGCCTAGATTCTGTGATTCTGTGTTTTCCCATAGTACTTTTCTGTTATTTATTTACTTATTATGTTCCCTTTATTATGTCCTTGATTGTTTAAGGAAATGAAGATGTCTCCATCATGAAATAGCTAAGATTTTTATATTTGTATTACCTTGTATGTCTATTTTCAAACAGTTTATTATGACTTGCATAAAATAGATAACCCGGTATTGTTACTCCAGAACTCAGAATTCTGTATTAATCAAGTGTCAGATCTCCTTGATACTTAGGCAGGAAGTAGTGGACAGATGCTGAGAAGGGACTTTCCAGAACAGATCCTGAAAATAAAATAATATTCAGGATATTTTTGTGCTAGAAACTTTTATTTATTAATTGCCAATGGTCCCTGGAAAAAAATCCCAATGATTTATTGATCACTCTCTAAATAGAAAGCTGTTAGCCAGTAGTATTCTTATTCAATGTTACTGCTGATAAGCTGGATTAGAAGAGTATTAGAAGACATGATTAATTTTTCATAGGTTAAAGCTTGATCAGAAAAATGTTACTAATATCAATAATATAAAATTATATGCTTTATAAGAATTCCCTAGAAGTTTTAAAAAATATCTTTAAACTTGGAAATAACAGATAGAATTAACCTGAAATTTCTGTCAAATTTGACTATGCTTATCAGAGCTGATGATATTTTGTCTAATAATGAAAGGTGATGACAGTATACTTATTAGTCATTATTTTCAGTTGTTTAAAATGGTAACTTGAGGCCCTGGCTGGCAGCAGAGCAGATAGGGTGCTGACCTGTGAAACAAAAGGTCACTGGTTCGATTCCCAGGCAGGGCAACGTAAGCAGGTTGCAAGCCAGGTCTGTAGCTGGAGGCAGGTGAAAGGCAACCTCTCTGCCTCTCTCCTGTACCCTCTCTCTGAAAAATAATAAATAAAATCTTTTTAAAAAATGATAACTTATTCATAACCTTACTTCTTTGATTTGAATTTAGCATCTTCTATGCTAGAGTTTTTCAGTTGGGGAATACATATTAGACCCATCTATGGAATTTAATATAAACAATGTCTAATATCAATTGTAGGATTGCAGAGTCTCTTTACCTAATACTTCTTATTCTTGGTATGTACCTAAGATACCATATTATATTATAATTTTTATATGTGCATATATAATGACCTTGGTTTCTTTTATGTTATACATTAACTTTTATCTGCAAAACTTACATTTATTTATATAAATCAGATTAAATGCCCACTGTGTTCTTTGAAATACTTCTATAATTAGAGACATTTCTTCCTAAGATATTTTATGAAATGGCTTTATTATCATCTCTAGCATGCCCCAGAAGCTCTCAGACTTCCTTGTCCAACTGAACAGTCTCATCAGGCTTTGCTTCTTCACTTGAAAATTATCAGGAATGAATTATTCACAGCATCTTATAATCTCCATCACCTGGTTTTGTTTTTCTCTCATGCTTCCATGGGTATTCTGCAATCAGCACTAGACTAGGATTTGTGTTTTCAACAAACAACTGACTCAGAGCCCTGAGGAAAAATACTATTCTAGGTACTTATGATACTATCAGTTCAAAGAACAGATGCATGGAATTAGGCTACTTACTGATGGCCTCACTCAGAAAACTCTCACTGTTCCAGTAGACAAGTTTAGGGTTTCCCAGAACTTCTTATTCAAGAAATTGACAACTTCATTTAACTACTCACCCAAGAGCAATATTCAATTACATAGGATTGATTATGGTTAATAGATTATTACATTTATTTATTTGGAAAGTTGTTGATGTAAATATTTTCCATATATATATTTCCATAAATATATTCCATATATATATAAACCTCTTTGCTTTTTAAGCTATCAGAAAATCATAAGAATTTAGTAGACAGTTCTTTAAATTAAAATAAAATGTCTTTAAATGATATTTTGTTCTAACTATAACCACAACTCTTTCTAAGACTTTTTGCTTTCTATCAAAAGATGTTTATTAAGAATCTGTCCTCTTTTTATGAGAATATAATAAACTACTTTATTATTTAACTAACACCTTCCCTGTAATATCACATTTGAGAATGCTGCCCAATAATTCGGGTAGGACAGACTACTTTGAGGTCTACCAAATGGAGCTAACACAAGATCCTTTTCAGAAAGACTCACATGGCTTGTAGGGTCCTAGTTTTATGAGTGATAGAGAAGGGTCACTCCCTACCACAGTGGGAAGAAGGAAATACTCCTGAATTCATTGGTATCACAGGTTAAAATCTGGTGGAGATTTTCTTAGACTTTCTTTACTAAATTTATGACAGAAAATAATGTTGGTTTTTACTATAAGTTCAATCTGTTTTCCGATAAAGACCTCCAGCTAATTTAGGAAATCTCATCTGTAAATAAATATTCTGCCTTCACCTATGTAAGTCATGAGGCCCAACTTGAACTTTTGATCAAAAATAACCTTTAGTTGAAATAATTTTTGAATTACAAAGTTATTACTTAAAAATTGAAATAAGCAAATAAAATTACTAGATATGTTTAATAAAAAAATCCATTGTTTAGAGCACATCCTTATAGATAATCCCCTTCTTTCCATATTATTGGGATATTTTATAGCTCTTTATACTGCAGATAGCATATAGAAGAGAAAAATAATTCTCATCTATGAGCATGTAAATAAATTATTTCTGATGGACATTCAATTGTCTTCCCAGTTTCATAAAAGCAGCTTTTTATCTATTTGTATATCATTTTTACTTTTTACTTTACTACATGTAAATTCAAACTTTTTGACTTCTCCTTTGAGTCCATTGTTACATTTGCTTATTTCCCCATTAAAATTGAGTTAAATAAAACCTTTAACACATGATACATGTGTGAAGTAATTTTATATTTCCTTGCACATATAAACTAAAATTGGTGTGTTTAAAATGACTTAGACTCCATCTGCTTTATTCTCCTTAGCATAGCAGAGATACCTCAAATTTCAATGAGCCTAATTACTACAAACATGATGTTTTCTTTGTGATGACTTGAAATCAGGTCTGATATCTTACTTACCAAGCATCGTATTATTAAATCATCATACTCTAAAGGCTAACACATTAGCCTACACCCACTGCTGCTTGGCTATCTTCCTGAGTCCATTGAATGTCAATTGAGTCCATGTCAAGTGATGGGGCTTGAACATCTGTAAGCAAGGTTAGTCTAATGATCACAGACTAAGTCACAGGCATCCATTCATTAAGTTGCACCCTAGGTCAAGTTTCAAGAAAGAATTACACTTCCTCTAGGTGAGACTACTCAGTTGGAAAGAGTATGAAGCTTGACAGTACATGGCATGTTTAAGGAAACTGCATTAGTGGGGACTAGGCTATATATGGGAGAGAGGCATAAAATTAGTTGAAAGGCAGATTATGAAATATATGTAAAGTTTCCCTTTTCTTTCAAAATCAAAATATGTCTTTTGACTTTAATAGTTATTTATTCACCTTACAGTAAATTTAAAGGGCAAGAAACCTTTAGCCTAAGTAATTGAGTATATTTAGCAATAGAAAGCTAAGCCTCAAATCACTTAGTGCACATATAAATTCTGCAAGGTTTTTCTTTTCTTATTTTACTGACTTTAAGAGAAAATATCTAGTATTTTAGACTAGCAAACTTTCCTTCGGTTGTAATAGTGCCTTTTTTACTTTCCATATACATAAATGCTAAATAAAACTATTTATTTCCCAGGTTCTATGAATATTACTATAGCTCTAAATTTAGCTTGTTTTCAAAGTGTTTTCCAATCTAAATTTAATATGAAAGTGATGATTAAGATTTCTCAAGATGTGCTGAATAACTCTGTACCTCAGCTGGACCTGATGATATTGTACTGTTGGGCATTGTTTTTAATGCATATTTTAAAAGACTCATTTCTTGAATTTCTGCTCAGTAACTTCTAAAATAATTCAAATTATGCATAGTTGAAGTTCTAAGTGTTCCAATTACTTTTTCTTCAGCATTATAAAATTTCATAACATTTATAGAAATATGTTCAATCGATCTGTGCTATATTTTACAGGATAAATTTTCTGTCTTCATGTTGTTTATGTTATTTGTTTAATTCTATTTTTTTTTCTTGTTTTTGGTGGGGTAGGGAAGTACTTTTGTGTCATCAGAAAATAACAACTATTCCAGAAAACATCTTTCAATCTGCAAATTGTCAAGGCGTTGAGGTCACTGGGGTGTGAAGGTAGATGGAAGAAGGAAGCATGGTTGCTGGTTTTAGATCTTTTCAACCCTAGTTTCATATTAAGAATCACAGCAAAAATACAAGCTAATTAACTTACTGAACTTAATTCTAGCCTTTGATTTGCCATGAGATAGAATTGTTAAATGCTTATGACAATTCCATGGTTTGAATTAGACTTGGGACTATTTTCTAGATTCCTTAGTTAAGAACTGTTTGTATGTGTTCCTCATAATTATCAAACATAAGTTAATACTGAAGCCTCTGTTATTTCATTTCTTTAATTATTAAGCAGAATTATGTAATAGTGAGGTTCCTTTGTCTCAGAATGCATGGTGCTTATCTCTCACTTAAAAATAAATGTACACCCTGGCTGGTAGCACAGTGGATAAGGCACCGGCATGTGAACCCAAAGGTAGCAGGTTCGATTCCCCAGCCAGGGCACATAACAAGGTTGCAAGCCAGGTCTCCAGTCAGGTCTGTGGCTGGAGGCAAGTGAAAAGCAACCATACATTGATGTCTCTCTCCCTCTCTGCCTCTCTCCCTTCCCCTCTTTCTAAAAATAATTAAATAAAATCTTAAAAAATAATAAAAAATAATAAATAAATATAAATAAATGTAAACACTTTAAGTGTATTTGTCTGAGATATATGTATAAGCCATAAGAAATAAATCAAGCCCTGGCTGGTAGCACAGTGGGTAAGGCGCCGGCCTGCAAACCCAAAGGTCGCAGGTTCGATTCCCCAGCCAGGGCACATAACAAGGTTGCAAACCAGGTCTCCAGTCAGATCTGTGGCTGGAGTCAGGTGAAAGGCAACCATACATTGATGCCTCTCTCCCTCACTGCCTCTCTCCCTTCCCCTCTTTCTAGAAATAATGAAATAAAATCTTTAAAAAAAAAAAAAGAAAGAAAGAAATCAATAAATTCTCAGGTACTAAGAAGTAGCAGCTATTTCTATATTGACAATATATACAGGAATGGGAAAAAATAGGTTTACAGCTGTGAGTCACATTGTTTTGGGTTAATAAAGCTATTGTAATCTTCATGGCCTGTTATTCTTTTTTGATATGAACAACTGTAAATGCACTTTTTTTAATCACATATATTTGGTCAGGAAATAGAACATAATTATAAAATGTTTAGTTAATAAAAGAATGTCTTCTATATTTTTTGTTTTATTTTTATTTTTTAGATTTTATTTGTTATTTTTCAGAGAGAGGGGAAGGGAGAGAGGCAGAGAGGGAGTGAAACATCAGTGTATGGTTGCCTTACACCTGCCTCCAGCCACAGGCCTGGCTGGAGACCTGGCTTGCAACCTGGTTATGTTGCCCTGGCTGGGAATTGAACCAGACACATTTGGATTCACAGGCTGGCACCTTATCCACTGTGCCACCAGCCAGGGCTATACATTTTGTTTTAAAAAATACCTTCAATGACTTCTGACACCAACTACCTGGAGTCAGCCCAAACTTTATAGTTTAAGGGCACAGTATCTGCAGCAGAACTGCCCTCATTTTAGACACCAGTTACCATTTGGATTTTCTAATACCATCCTCACTTCTAAACCAACTGGCTCCAAATTGGTGTTTTCACATTACCTGCTCACTAGGACAACTGACACAATATTGGAAAACACTCTGCTTATAATTACAGTGTTATTATAGCAAAGGATACAAATTAGAATCAGTTAGAAGAATAAGTACAGAAGACAAGATCTAGGAGGAGGTCTAAACATAAAGGTTTCTAGGGTCCTCTTTCTGTGGGCTCAGGATGTGTAACATCATGGCACATTAGTGGGTGACTATGCAAAGGATAACTAAACAAAGAAGCTCACCAAGCTTCAATGTTCAGTTTTTATTGGATTGGAGTTTGATTATACAGGTATGCTTAATTGAATCATTAGCCACAACTTTTAATTTGATCTCCAGTCTCTTCATCTTCCCTTAGTGATTAGCCTGATATTAAATGACCCAAACCCAACACTCTAATGACAATGTTGGTTTTTCAGTCATCTTTAGCTCCCAACCTAAGCCATTTTGTTGGCATAAGCTATCCAGGGACACAGAGTAAATTGCTTTGAATAAAAGACATCTCTATCACTCAAAGAGTTCCAAGGATCTAAAGGCCAAGTCGGAGAAACTATGGCAATGATATTTCCACATTAATTACCTATAAAAGGATTTTTAGAAGTAAAACTATAAAATACCCCAAATAGAAAATATAACCTTTTTTATTTAATTTTATTGTTGTTGTATTACATTCATCTCCTTTATTCTTTCCTCTGTCCCATTCCCCACCCAACCACTCCACACAAAAGTCATTCACACTTCTTGTCCACAGCCATGGTTCTTCTATGCTGGTTCCTTGACTAAACTGCTCCTCATCTTTGCCTACTCCTTCTCCCTCCCCTCTTTCCACTCCCCTCTGCCAACTGAAGGTATATTCATTGTATTCATGGATCTGGTTCTGTTTTGCTTGTCTGTTTGTTTTATTAATTATAGCCCTTTAACAGGTGAGATCATGATATTTCTCTTTCACCAACTGGCTTAATTCACTAAACAAAATACTTTCCAGTTCCATCCAAGTTATTACAAAGGGTAGAAGTTCCATCTTTCTTTCTGTTCTGTAGTATTCCATAGGGTAAATGTACCAAAGTTTTTTGATCCATTTATCCACTGATGGGCACTTAGGCTGTTTTCAGCACTTGGGTATTATAAATAGCGCTGCTATGAACATAGGAATACATAGGTTCTTATGAATTGGTGTTTCAGGATTCATTGAGTATAGTCCCAGTAGTGCAATTGCTGGATTAAAAGGCAGTTCCATTTTTAGTTTTTTAAGGAAACTCCATACTGTTTTCCATAGTGGCTGCAACAGCCTACATTCCCATCAGCAGTGCAGCAGGGTTCCTTTCTTCCCACATATTTGCCAACACTTGTTTGTTGATTTGTTGATGATGCCATTCTGACAGGTGTAAAGTGGTATCTTATTGTGTTTTTAATTTCATCTCTCTGATGGCTAGTGATATTGATCATTCTTTCATATGCCTTTGGGCCCTTTGTTTATCTTCCTTATAGAGTTGTCTGTTCAGGTCCTTTGCCTATTTTTCAATTGGGCTGTCTGCCTCCCTGGTGTTGAGTCGCATTAGTTCTTTATATATTTTGGAGATCAAACCCTTGTTTAAGGTATCACTGGCAAATATGTTTTCCCAAACAGTTGATTCCCTTTTAATTTTGCTTGCATTTTCTTTAGCTGAACAGAAAATTTTCATTTTGTTTATTTGTTCTTTTATTTCCTTTGCCCTTGGAGAAGAATCAGTAAACATATTTCTGTGTAGGATATCTAAAATTTTATTACTTATATTTTTCCCCAGGACCTTTATGGTGGCACTGCTTATGTTTAAATCCTTTATCCATCTTGACTTTATTCTGCTGTATGGTGTAAGTTGGTGGTCTAGTTTTATCTTTTGGCATGTTGCTGTCCAGTTTTCTCAACACCATTTGTTGATGAGACTGTTTTTATTCCATTTGAAGTTCCTTCCCCCTTTGTCAAATATTAATTGACCATAGAGTCCTGGGTTAATTTCTGGGCTCTCTATTCTGATCTAGTGATCTATATGTCTATTCTTATGCCAGTACCAGACTGTTTTGATCACAGTAGCCTTGTATTATACTTTGATGTCCTGTATTGTGATTCCTCCTACCTTGTTCTTCTTTCTCAAGATTGCTGTGGCTATTCGTGGACATTTTTGGCTCCAAATAAGTTTTTGAAATATTTGTTCTATCTCTATGAAGTATGTCATTGGTGTCTTAATTGAGATGGCATTGAATCTATAGATTGATTTGGGTAGTATAGACATTTTAATGATGTTAATTCTTCCCACCCATGAACATGGTATATGCTTCTATTTATTTATATCTTCCTTGATTTCTTTCTTCAATGTTCTGTAGTTTTCTGAGTACAGATCTTTTACCTGCTTGTTTAAGTTTATTCCTAAGCACTTTATTTTTCTTGTTGATATGGTAAATGATATTTGTTTTTTAGCTTCCATCTCTTATGTTTCATTATTGATATATAAAAATGCTTTTGATTTCTGAATATTGACTTTATAGCCAGCTATTTTGCTAAATTTGCTCATTAGGTCGAGTAAGTTTTTGGTGGAGTCTATCTCGTTTTGTATGTACATGACCATGTCATCTGCAAATAATGACAGTTTGACTTCCTTCTTTCCAATCTGGACACCTTTGTTTCCTTTTACTTCTCTGATAGCTATGGCTAGAACTTTGAGAACAATGTTGAATCAAAGTGGAGAAAGTGGATAACCTTGCCTTGTTCTTGGTCTAAGGGGGAAAGTTTTTAATTTTTGTCTATAGAGTATGATATTGACTTCAGGTTTCCCATATATGGCCTTTGTTATATTGAGTTATGCTCCCTTTATTCCCATTTTGCTGAGTGTTTTTATCATAAATGGTTGCTGTACTTTATCAAATGCTTTTTCATTATCTATTGTTATGATCATGTGGTTTTTGTCTTTCATTTTGTTTATGTGGTGCATTACATTTATTAGTTTGCAAATGTTGTACCATCCTTGCATCCCTGGGATGAAACCCATTTGATCATAGTGTGTGATCTTTTTAATGTATTGCTGGATCTGGTAGTCCAGTATTTTGTTGAGAATCTTAGCATCTATGTTCATCAGTAATATTAGCCTATAGTTTTCCTTCTTAGTTGTGTCTTGACCTGTTTTTGGGATTGGAATAATATTGGCCTCATAGAGTTTGGGAGTCATCCCTCTTGTTGGATGTTTTTTTTTGGAATAGGTTGAGAATGATAGGAGTTAGTTCTTCTCTAAATGTATGATAGAATTTATCTGTGTAGCCATCTGATCTGGGGCTCTCGTGCGTTGGGAAATTTTTTATTATTTCTTCAATTTCCCTAGTTGCTATTGGTCTATTCAGGATTTCTGCTTCCTGATCAGGATTTCTGGTTCAGTTTTCATAGATTATACATTTCCAGAAATTTGTGCATTTCACCCAGGTTTTCATATTTCTAGTCATATAGTTGTTTGTAGTAATTTCTTACAATCCTTTGTATTTCTGAAACATCAGTTATGATTTCTTCTCTGTTGTTTCTGATTTTGTTTATTTGGGTCCTCTCTCCATTTTTCTTGATGAGTCTGGTTTAAGACTTGTCGGTTTTGTTTATATTTTCAAAGAACTAGTTCCAGGACTTACTGATTCTTGAATTGTAGTTTTAGTCTCTAAATTATTTAATTCTGCTCTATTATTGATTACTTCCCTCATTTTCCTTGCTCTGGGATTTGTTTGCTGTTGTTTCTCTAGTTCTTGCAGCTTTATGGTTAGGTTGTTTGCATAAGCTTCTTCTAATCTTTTTAGGTAGGTTTGTATTGCTATAAACTTCCCTCTGAAGACTGTCTTTGCTGTGTTCCATACATTTTGGGCTGCTGTGTATTCATTGTCATCTGTTTCCAGAAACTTTTTGATTTAAATTTTGATCTCATTGTTAACCCATTCATTACTTAAAAGCATGTTATTTAGTCTCCATGAGTTAGAGTGCTTTTGTTTTTGTTTTTCCCCTTGAGGTTGGTTTCTAGTTTCAATTCATTGTGATCTGAGAAGATGTTTGGTATGATTTCAATTTTCCTGTATTTGTGGAGGCTTGCTTTATGACCTACCCTGTGGTCTATCTTAGAGAGTGTTCCATGTATATTTGAAAAGAATGTGTATTTTGCTTCTTTGGGGTGAAAGGTTCTGTATATATCAATTAGGTCCATTTCCTTTCAAGTGTTGTTCAATGCCACAATATGCTTGGTGTTTTTGTTTTGTTTGGAAGATCTGTCCATTGTTGATAATGGGGTATTAAAATCTCTTACTGTTAGTGTGTTGCTATCTATATCCTTCTTGAAGTCCTCCAATATTTTCCTTATGTATTTTGGTTATCCTAGGTTCATATATGTTTCAAAAAGTTATATCTGCTTGATAAAATTTTCCTTTAAGTATTATGAAATGTCCTTCTTTTTCTCTTTTTGTGGCCTTAATCATAAAATTTATTTTGTCTAAAATAACTATTGTTATCCTAGCCTATTGTTTCACGTCCATTTGCTTGATATATTTTTTTCCATCCCTTCACTTTCAATCTGTGTTGATCTTTTGTTCTGTGGTGGGTCTCTGGAAGACATCATATATTTGGGTCATATTTTCTTATACATTCAGCTACCCTGCGTCTTTTAATTGGTGCATTAAATCCATTTCCATTTAAGGTTATCATTGATTGATACTTATTTATTGCCATTTTTCCACTTTGTACCTGCCTGTGTTCCTCCCTATCTTTCTGTTTCTTCATTATTTTTAAAGCAGACCCTTTAGCATCTCTTACAACGCTGGTTTGGTTGAGGTGTATTATTTTAGTCTTCTTTTGTCTGGGAAACTCCTTATTTCTCCTTCCATTTTTATTGAGAGCCTTGCTGGGTAGAGTATTCTAGGTTGCAAGCCTTTGTTTCCCATTAGTTGGAATATTTTTTGCCACTCCCTTCTGGCTTGTATTGTTTTTGTTGAATAATCATTTGATATTCTTATCAGAGCCCTCTTATATGTTATTTGCTATTTTTCCTCTTGATGCTTTTAGGATTCTCTCTTTGTCTTTGAAATTTGCCATTTTAATTATAATGCATCTTGGAATATGTCTGTTTCAATTCATCCTCATTGAGACCCTCTGTGCTTCCTGAACTTGAGTAATATTTTCTCTCATCATGTTAGAAACATTTTCTGTCATTTCTTTTTTGAACAGGTTTTCCATTCCCTTTTTCTCTTATCCTTCTGGTATCCCTATGATATGGATACTATTGTGTTTCATGTTGTCCTGCAGCTCTCCTAAATCCTCTTATTTCTTGTTCAGCCTTTTTTTCAATCTGTTGCACTGTCTTGGAATATTTTTCTACATTGTCCTCCAGTTAGCTCATCAGATCTTCTATTTCATGAAGTCTGCTGTTGATTCCTTCTACTGTATTCTTCAATTCCAAAATTGTATTCTTCATTCCCTCCTAACTCTTCCTGATAGTTTCTGTGTCCTTTTTTATGTGGGTGTAGTTCTCAGTAAGTCCCTTGTAGCTTCCATGGAGTTGTTTATAGTTCTCTTTGAGCTGGCTGAGCTCATTGAGATTTTCTATCATCATTCTCTTGAATTCCATATCTAATAGTTTGCTTGCCTGTTTCACTTAGTGATCTTTCTAGGGATTCCTCCTTTCCTTTTGTTAATGGACTGTTTCTTTTTCTTTCAATTTTTAGGTTTCATTGTAATCCAATGAGACTGTGATCAGCTACCAGACTAAGGAACTGCTAGGCTTAAAGGATTGATTTAGTTGTAATTCTGTTGGTCTGTGATCCTCCATCAGACTGTGAGGCAGCTTGGGGGTACAGACCAATTCAGTTGTAAATCAATGAAATCAGCTACCAAACTCAAGCCTTGCTGGACTAGACAGAGGTTCAATTGCAATCCAATGGATCAGCCATTAGCTCAGGTGCAGCTTGGTGGGACAGATTCAGATGTTAATCAATGAATTTGTGTTCAGCCACTAGGCTCAGGTGCCACTGAGCTAGGCAGCAAGATGCAATTTTAAGCCAATGAATTTGTGTTCAGCCACCAAGCTCAGAACCCGCTGGGCTAGACAGAAAAGTTCTATTGTAATCCAATGAATCTGTGATCAGCTGCCAGCCTAAGGTACCACTGGGCTAGACTGAAAGATTCAACTGTAATCTAGTGAGTATGTGATCAGCCACCATGTTCAGGGGCCACTGGGGAGGACAAACCAACTCACTTGTGAACCAATGAATCCATTATCAGCCACCAGGCTCACTTGCCGCTGTGGGGCTGACTGTCTGACTGAGTTGTAAGTCAGTGTTTGTAATTAGCTGCCAGGCTTAGGTGCTGCTGAGAGAATATGACTGACTCAGTCATCATTCAGTGAATCCACAATCAGCCACCAGTCTCATTCGCCACAGTGTGGGGCTGACAGTCTAGACCCAGTTTTAAGTCAGAGAGTTTGTAATCAGCTGCTAGGCCCAGGCACTCCGGAGCACATGTGACTGATTCAGTTGCAAAGCAATGAAGCTATCATTAGCCACTGGGCTTACATGCCAATCTGTGAGGCTGACTGAATAACCCAGCTATAAGTCAAAGAGTTTGTAATTAACCTGCCAGGTGAAGGCACTACTGGATGAGATTTACCTCTTCAGGTGACAACTATTGTATCTATGCTCGGAGATGGCAAGACAGGAAAAGCTTATTTAAATACAAATCAAAGAATTATAATCAGGTGACAGGCTCAGGCACCTCTGGGCAGGACAGATTGCTTCCAGTGGGCAGAGCTATGAGGACCCCTCATACAGAAGCACCTTGGTGCAGAGCAGTCAGCCTGAGGTGTGGGTGATGAGTCAATACCAGGATCCCCACACCTGCTCCCCCACTTCTTCACTCTAAGCCAGTGCCACAAACTCTCCCCATGTGTCTCCTGTCCTCTCTGCCTTCACTCTGCTGGAACTCTGGGTAGGTGGGTGCTGATGTATTTTCACTCTAGTCACCCTAGTAGTTCTCTGTCTCCAGAATCCTCTTAGGCTAGTAAACTCCACAGCTTTCTGCCCTTCTATGCTTTTCTACTCTCTGTGTGTTGCTGTAGGCTCAAACAGCCAGCTAAGGGACCAGAACCCTTCCTCTTTCTCAGGTGGGTCCCCCTGTTCTCTCCCTTCAGTGGGGGCCCAGCAAGTCCTCTCATGTTTCCTCGATTCCTACCAGTCACATTGTCAGTGGTTGCAGGGCTTCTTTCCAGCTGGTGTTCTGTTGGTAATTCCTAATTGCAAATGATATTGCAAAGCTACAGTAATCTAAACAGTATGGCATCAACATAAATCCAGATACATACATCAACACATACTGTAAGATCCTCAGATAGTTTATACTAAATAGAACCTTATATATGATAATATCAATAGATGCTGAAAAAGCATTTGATAAAGTACAGCAACCATTTATGATAAAAACCCTCAGCAAAATGGGAATAGAGGGAGCATACTTCAACATCATAAAGGCCATCTATGAGAAACCAGAAGCCAACATCATACTTAATGGACAAAAACTGAAAGCTTTTCCTCTAAGATCAGGAATGAGACAAGGCTTTCCACTTTCTCCACTTCTATTCAACATTGTCTTGGAAGTTCTAGCTATAGCCATCAGAGAAGAAAAAGCAATCAAAGGTATTCACATTGGAAAGGAGGAAGTCAAACTGTCATTATTTGCAGATGATATGATAGTGTACATACAAAACCCAATAGGCTCCACCAAAAACTTACTCAATCTAATTAGCAAATTTAGCAAAATAACTCTAAAGTCCATATCCAGAAATCAAAAGCATTTTTGTATACCAATAATGAAACAACAGAAATAGAAGCAAAAAAACAAATCCCATTTACCATAGCAATAAGAAAAATAAACTAGGAATAAGCTAAGGAGGCAAAAGACCTGTATTCAGAAAACTACAGAAAAATGAAGAAAGAAATCAAGGAAGATACAAATAAATGGAAGCATATACCATGTTCATGGATGGGAAGAATTACCACCATTAAAATGTCCATACTACCCAAAGCAATCTACAGATTCAATGCAATTCCAATTAAAATACCAATGACAGACTTCACAGAAATAGAAAAAATACTTCAAAAATTTATATGGAGCCTAAAACACCCATGAATAGCCACCACAATCTTGAGAAAGAAGAACAAGATAGGAGGAATCACAATACCAGATATCAAACTATACTACAAGGCTACTGTTATCAAAACAGTCTGGTACTGGCATAAGAATAAACATATAGATCAATGGAACAGAATAGAGAGCCCAGAAATTAACCTAGGACTCTATGGTCAACTAATATTTGACAAAGGGGGAGGGAACATGAAATGGAGTAAAAACAGTCTCTTCAACAAATGGTGTTGGGAGAACTGGACAGCAACATGCAAAAAGATAAAACTACAGCACCAACTTACACTATACACCAAAATAAATTCAAGATGGATAAAGGATTTAAAAATAAGCAGTGCCACCATAAAGATCCTGCAGAAAAATATAGGCAGTAAAATTTTGGATATCCTATGCAGAAATATGTTTACTGATACTTCACCAAGGGCAAAGGAAATAAAAGAATGAATCAACTAATGGGACTATATCAAGTTGAAAAGTTTCTGTTCAGCTAAAGAAAATATCAGCAAAATTCAAAGGGAACCAACAGTATGGGAAAACATAATTGCCAATGATACCTCAGACAAGGGTCTGATCTCCAAAATATATAAAGAACTAATGCAACTCAACACCAGGGAGACAGACAGCCCAATGATAAAATGGTCAAAAAACCTGAACAGACAACCCACTGAGTAAGATATACAAAGGGCCCAGAGGCATATGAAAGAATTCTCAACATCACTAGTCATCAGAGAGATGCAAATTAAAACCACAATAAGATACTACCTCACACCTGTCAGAATGGCAATCATCAACAAATCAACAAACAACAAGTGTTGGCGAGGATGTGGGGCAAACGGAACCCTCATACACTGTTGGTGGGAATGCAGGCTGGTGCAGCCACTGTGGAAAATAGTATGGGGTTTCCTTAAAAAACTAAAAATGGAACTGCTGTTTGATGCAGCAATTCCACTACTTGGACTATACCCAAAGAATCCTGAAACACCAATTCATAAGAACCTATGTACACCTATGTTCATAGCAGCACTATTTACAATAGCCAAGTGCTGGGAACAGCCTAAGTGCACATCAGTGGATGATTGGATCAAAAAACTTTGGTACATTTACACAATGGAATTCTATATAGCAGAAAGAAAGAAGAAACTTGTACCCTTTGCAACAACATGGATTGAACTGGAGAGTATTATGCTTAGTGAAATAAGCCAGTCAGTGAAGGACACATACCGTATAATCTCACCAATTAAAGGACAATAATGAACAAAATTAACAACAAGCAAAACAGAACCAAATATATGAATACAGTGAATAGGCCTTCAGTGGTCAGGGGAAAGAGGGTTGGGGGGAGGGAGGAGGCAGAGGCAAGGAAGGGGAGCAGTTTAGACAAGAACCTAGTATAAAGGAACCATGGACATGGACAACAGGTGGGAATGACTTTGGGGGATATGGGTGGGTGGGGAGGGGGACAGGGGAGCAAAAAGGTGATGGATGCAATACAATAACAATAAAATTTTTAAAAATATGAAAAAGTATTTAATTGACTATGTAACATAAATAAACATAAAATGATTCACAACAGAAAGCACTAAGGCACTAACACATTTTAAATTATTATTAATCTGAGTATTAATATAGAAAAAATCCAAAGTTAAATCCATTAGATAATTATATGCTCATTTGTTTCAGTTAGCAATAATGTAGATTTATAGACAAGTATAATTATATCCAATGTGTACTTTTTGATAATGATAATATTCATAATTTTTGATAAGTATATATTTTTGATAAGTAGATATTAATGATATTGAAAATGTTCATTTTTAGTAATAAGAAAAATATTGTCATGCATAAGAATTTAATTTTATATCATGAAATTATATCTATTTTTTATAATTTAATGTAAATAAATTGACATTGCCCTACACCTGGCCACCTACTTTGAAATATTATTGCTGCATTTGTCTTATTTTATTTGATGAAGTATAGGGGCATTGCTATTTGTTATACCAAGTGATTATAGAACATCAAAAAATTGTTTGTTTGTTTTTTTCCCTATAACTGAAGCATAGGCCTAAGGAAGTTCGGTGCAAAATTATAAAAGCATGAATTGAAGACAGCTGAAAATCCTGGCTGAAAACTAATCATAGAGCTACATGAACTTTGACTATTTCCATTCATAAAATATTTGTAGAATTTTTTCCCTTTTCATGAGGAATAAAAGTCATGAAATTCTTATTTAATTTCAAGCTTTAGTTAGATGATAAACAAAATGTGAAATCCAAATGATATCTTTCTAACTACTGAGCTCCTCTTGATATTAATATACTTTAGATATCTATTATAGGCAATGAAAATGATACACTCCATATTCTCACCAGCGTAATACCTGTAGTGATCATTTGTTTTACTTTTCTCTATTACGTGTCCTAATTTTTCCCATTGCTCTCCCTTGTCCCACTGCCTCCACTCTCACAGTCAGTCCCCACCCTGCTGTCTGTGCCCATGGGTCATTTATACCAAGTCCTTGACTAGACTCTTCCCCTTCTTTTAACCCTCATCACTCTTGACTTGCTCTAGTGGCTGTTGATCTGTTCCTTGTTTTCATGCCTCTGTTTCCATTTGACACATTTGTTTGATTTTTCATGATGCTAGTCTTATTGGTGAGGTCATATGGTATTTGTCTTTTATTTTCTGGCTTACTTCACTAAGCAAAATACTCTTCAGTTTCATCCATGCTGTCAGAAAGTTAGGAGTTTCTCAAGATCAGAACAGAAGTATGCAACATAGATACTAAAACTACAATTTGAAGAATCAACAGGTCCAGGAGCTGGTTCTTTGAAAAAATAAACAAAATTGACAAGCCTTTATCCAGATTCATCAAGAAAAAGAGAGAGAGGATCCAAATAAACAAAATCAGAAACAACAGAGGAGAAATCACAACTGATACTTCAGAAATACAAGGGATTGTAAGAAATTACTACAAACAACTATATGACTAGAAATATGAAAACCTGGGTGAAATGCACAAATTTCTGGAAATATACAATCTACCAAAACTGAATCCAAACGAAGCAGAAATCCTGAATAGTCCAATAACAACTAGTGAAATTGAAGAAGTAATAAAAAATCTCCCAAAGCACAAAAGCCCCAGACCAGAGGACTGCAAAGGTTAATTCCACCAAACATTTAGAAAACTAACTCCTATCTTTCTCAAACGATTAAAAAAACAAAAACAAAAACAAAAACAAAAAACAAAAAGATGGAAGACTCCCAAACTCTTTCTTCAAGGCCAATATTATTCTAATCCTAAAGCCAGGTCAAGACACAACTAAGAAGGAAAACTAGAGGCCAATATCTCTGATGAACATAGATGCTAAGTTTCTCAAATACTGGCAAACCAGATCCAGCAATATATTCAAAAGATCATACACCATGATCAAGTGGGTTTCATTCCTGGGATGCAAGGATAGTACAACACTTGTAAATAAAAATTATATAATACACCACATCAACAAAATGAAAGACAACATATGATCATATCAATAGATGCTGAAAAACATTTGATAAAGAACAGCAACCATTTATGATAAAAACACTCAGCATAAAGGTAATAGTGGGAGCATACCTCAACATAGTAAAAGCCATTAATGAGAAACCTGAAGTCAACATCATACTTAACAGGCAAAATCTAAAAGATTTCCCCCTAAGATCAGTAACAAGACAAGATTGTCCACTTTCTCAACTTCTGTTCAACATCACTTTGGAAGTTCTAGCCATAGCTATTAGAGAAATAAAAGGAATCAGAGGTGTCCAAATTGGAAAAGAGGAAGTCAAACTGTCATTTGCAGATGACATGGTAGTGTACATACAAAACCCAATAGACTTCACCAAAAACCTACGTAACTTAATAAACAAATTTAGCAAAATAGCTGGATATAAACTCAATATTCAGAAATCAAAAGCAATTTTGTATACCAAAAATGAAACATCAGAGATAGAAGATAGAAAACAAATACCATTTACCATACCAACAAGAAAAATAAAGTACTTAAAAATAAACTTAATCAAGCAGGTAAAAGACCTGTACTTAAAAATCTACAGAACATCGAAGAAAGAAATTAATTATACAAATAAATGGAAGCAGTACCATGTTCATGAATGGGAACAATTAATATCAATAAAATGTCCACACTACCCAAAACAATCTACAGATTCAATGCAATCCCAATTAAAATACCAATGACATACTTCACAGAGATAGAATAAATCCTTAAAAAATTTATATGGAGTCAAAAATGTGCATGAATAGCCACAGCAATCTTGAGAAAGAACAAGGTAGGAGGAATTACAACACGGGACATCAAACTATACTACTGTGATCAAAACAGTGTGGTACTGGCATAAGACTAGACATATAGATTAATGGAACAGAATAGAGAGCCCAGAAATAAACCCAGGACTCTATGGTCAATTAATATCCAACAAAGTGGGAAGGAACGTAGAATGTAGTAATATCAATCTCTTCAACAAGGGGTGTTGGGTGAACTGGACAGGGACATGCAAAAAAGTAAAACAAGACCACCAACTTACACCATACACCAGAATAAAGCCAAGATGGATAAAGGACTTAAACATAAGCAGTGCCACCATAAAGGTCCTGGAGAAAAATATAGATAGTAAAATTTTAGATATCCTACACAGAAATATGTTTACTGATACTTCTCCAATGGCAAAAAACATAAAGGAATAAATATACAAATGGGATTATAGCAAACTGAAAAGTTTCTGTTCAGCTAAAGAAAACACCAGCAAAATTAAAAGGGAACTAACTGTATGGGAAAACATGTTTACCAATGATACCTCAGACAAGGGTTTGATCTCCAAAATATATAAAGAACTTTTGTGACTCAACACCAAGGAGACAGTTCAATTAAAAAATGGATAAAGGACCTAAACAGAAACATCTCTGAGGAAGACATAGAAAGGGCCCAAAGGCATATGAATGAATGTTCAACAACACTTGCCATCAGAGAGATGGAAATTAAAACCACAGTAAGATACCACCTAACACCTGTCAGAATGGTAATCATCAACAAATCAACAAATAAGTGTTGGTGAGGATGTGGCGAAAAGGGAACCTTGTTGCACTGTTGGTGGGAATATGGTGCAGCCACATAGTGGCTGGTGCAGCCACTATGGCAAACTGTATAGAGTTTCCTTTAAAAACTAAGCATGGAACTGACTTTTGATCCAGCAATTCCACTACTAAGAAAATAACCAAAGAATTCTGAAATACCTATTCATAAGAACCTATGTACCCCTATGTTCGTAGCACCACTATTTACAATAGCCCAGTGCTGAAACAGCTTAAGTGCCCATCAGTGAATGATTGGATCAAAAACTTTGGTATATTTACACATTGGAATATTACACAGCAGAAAGAAAGAAGGAACTCCTACAATTTGCAACAACAGGGATTGAACTGGAAGGTATTATGCTTAGTGAAATAAGCCAGTCAGTGAAAGACAAATACCATATGATCTTACCCATTATAGGATAATAATGAACAAAACAAACAACAAGCAAAACAGAGCCAAATATATGAATACAGTGAATAGGCCTTCAGTAATCAAGGGGAAGGGGGTTGGGGGGAGGGGGGAGACAGAGGCAAGGAAGGGGAGCATCTTAGATAAGAACCTAGTATAAAGGAACCATGGACATGGACAACAGGTGGGATTGACTTTGGGGGGAATGGGTGGGTGGGGAGGGGGACAGAGGGGAGCAAAAAGGGGATGGATGTGATACAACAACAATAAAATTTTAAAAAATAAAATAAATGTAAGATGGTTGAAGATTGGCAACTTAGTACACCCCTATTAGCTTAACAAGGTGCAAAGAAGAAAATCTATTTTAAAAACAAGGAGAAAAAGGATATAAGCTCCTATTGAGAGACTATTAAAGACAGGAATGTTTTTTATCAATAAATTGAAAAATATAGATGCAGTGTACAATTCTCTAAAAAATGTGAATTTTCATAATTACCTCAAGGGTAAGTTAAAAATTTGAATAATAAACTATATTGAAAAATTAAAAAAAAAAAAAAAAAACAGCCTGGTACTGGCATAAGAATAGACATATAGATCAATGGAACAGAATAGAGAGCCCAGAAATTAACCCAGGGCTCTGTGGTCAACTAATATTTGACAAAGGTGGAAGGAACATAAAAGGAGGTAAAAACAGTCTCTTCAACAAATGGTGTTGGGAGAACTGGACAGCAACATGCAAAAAGATAAAACTAGACCACCAACTTACACCATACACCAGAATAAACTCAAGATGGATAAAGGAAGATATTTCTTTTGATTATAAAGCAGAGAAGTCACTTACAGCTACTTTCATACCAGACACATATATATTTACTTCTAATGCATTCAGTCCAGAAATATTAGCATAAGGAAATGGTAATTAGCAAAAAATAAATATGTTGGATCCATTTTTTTTTCACATAGAAAGGATAGAATACTATATTCCTGGTGATGATGATAAAAAAAATTCAGTAATTTCTACTCCTAGAAATAGTAGATAGGTAGAAAAATATAGACTCTACATAGTAAAGGAAATAAGAATAAATGAGCTAGAGAGAAAGTGATAGCCAGAAAGTTTGGGAAAGGGAGATTAACACAAACATAAAGTAATATCATAGAGAGTAGGTAAATTTACATAGAAGTAAATAAATTAAATGAAAACCTTAATTTATGATCAATAAACCCCAAATATAAGGGCTAATAACATTTAAAAGTCTGCTTCAGGTAAAAATCGTGAGTAACCTCCAAAATCCCTAAATTCCTAGATTGTGACATTTTGGGTCACCTCCAAAGATGGGGTCAGCAAAAACAGTCTGAATATGGCTTTGGAATATGATGACTAAACCAAGAACAAGACAGATAAATAGATCAGTGGAATAGATTAATTTTGTTATCCAAAATGAACTAATAATCAAGTCCCTGTTGAGATGGACCTAGAGGTTGCCAATCACATACATATTTATAAGGTAATCTTATCATACTGAAAATTAGTTTTATGCATAATCATTTTAGGACATCTGGTTAAGTTTTATCAATATGGCATATGTTACATAATTTTGAAAATGCCATTGGGTAGTCATTTCTAGTGGAAAAATCACAGTTGATAATATTGAAAATATGGTAGTCCTTAGTGGACAAGCAGGATTCCTTCATTGCCTAGCAGATGATTCTTAAAGAATACCTTACCCCTGACTGGTGGCACAGTGAATAAGGCACCCACCTGCGAACCCAAAGATCACGGTTCTATTGCCAGCTAGGGCACATATCCAAGTTGCAAGCCAGGTCTCCAGCCAGATCTGTAGTGGAGACAGGTGAAAGGCAACTATACATTGATGTCTCTCTCCCTTTCTGCCTTTCTCCCTTCCCCTCTCTAAAAATAATAAATAAAATCATAAAAATATATATCTTAATTACCCTACAAGTTGTGAGAAAGGTGGTCATCAGTTACTAATTGACCAGGAGGCAAGAAAGAGAGGTTTGGAGTCTTTGAAATGCAAAACTCTTCATCTCAGTAGGAACTAAATTATAGGGAGAAATAGATAAGTCCATTTGTGATATCATGCAGTTTATTATTGAATCTTATTGTGAAACAATAATTAATAAAGTTTTGTGTCCACCCAAATTGGATAATATGCATATTTGTTTTAATTAAAAATAAAACCTTTTAGAATTCTGAAAATATATTTCTGACACTGTATGTCTCAGTTTTGCACAAATTGATTATAATAAATTGAACCTTCATTAACTTTTACAAGAATCTTAGGACTGCAATACAAATAAATATAAAGCAATTTAGGTTTTATATATGTATTATTCTCTGGGTTCTTAAATTAACCTGATTTTATCTCTACAACAAAGCTTTGCTCTCAATCTGTTGGTAAACAATGTTTCTGTGCCTTAGAGAATTCCCAGATGGTGAAAGTTAGTTATTTCAACAATGAGATGCCAACACTGGGAACTTCCTAAAGGCCAGTCAGCCCTCTCTTTTGGAGGCACTCAGGTTTTGTTTCAAATTTCAGTATGATTCAATAGTTACCAAAGTCACAAATTAGGCATGAGAAAATATGGATGAAATTACTATTACTATTGTTTTTATTACTATTGACCTGTTCAATGTAATTTTTGTTTTTAATTTTCTTATTCTATAGTTTTCTCATGTATTCTATGTATCTATTTCCTATTAAAATCATCTTTCTAAAATTTTTATTTATTTATTTTAGAGAGAGGTGTAGGGAGAGAGACAGAGAGGAAGAGAAACATCAATGTATGGTTGCCTTTCACCTGCCTAACAACTGAGGACCTGCCTGGAAACTTAGCTTGCAACCTGGTTATGTGCTTTGGCTGGGGAATTACACCAGCAACTTTTGGGTTTGCAGGCTGGCACCTTATCCATTGTACCACCAGCCAGGGCTAAAAATCATTTTAAATAGATGCATTAGGTGAACTGAACTGGATCAGATTTGTGTTTTATATAACATTTTGGAGGAATTTTTATAACACAACAGAAGATGAAATCTGATTCCTTTCCTTTAGATTTACAATTTGCTAACACTGCTATTTCTTCCCTGAAAGTTACTCCAGAAATCTCATATATCCCAAGCTAGCAAACCAATCTGACAACAAGTATGACAAGAAACTTTCAAAGAGTTTTCTTAAATAGAGAGACATTATTTTGTCCATTTAATTATTCCTCAATAAAAGCTATGTTGGCAATATTCAAAAGCAAGTGAGAGATATTTAATTCTGCCAGGCATATCTGATGATATTGATCTGAATGCATTCTTCAAAACCAATGAAGAAACTAGTTAGCTGAAATATGTAAAGCAAATTCAACTATCATTTATCTTTGTTACCTAAAGTTCACCAAAGAACCTTAAGAAATTTAAAATATAACCTATTAAATTTCAGTGGATCCTGTAGGAAGGTAATACAGATTCACATTCATTTTCTTTCTCCTATAATATTTTAATTCAATATGAATCTTGGAATATCAATGTTTTAGATTTAAAAATAAGAATGTGTATGTAAATAAAATTATAGTCAAACAACTAAATAAATAAAGGCCTCTATTCATGTACTGGGTAGATTGAGGCTTCAGCAGAAAATGGGTTGCACAAAGCAAGGATAATTCTCAAGGAAAGGTTCCACTCTATGGTTAAATTTCAGCAGCATCAAGATGTATATATTTTACCTTATCCTCGATGTGACTACCATACCATAAATACCCCAAACTCTTCAATGGAATTTTATCAGTTCTGAAAAGTTCTGCTTGAATGCTTGTTATCCTTCGGTATTTTTTCCTCACATAATTTATATGTAGGAGGGTTTCTTAAACAACTATCCACAAACAAGTATGAGTATAAATAGGAGGAATTGACTTTAAAAAAGCCCTGTGTGAATTTTGAATTTTCATATCATGAAAGATATTTAGGTGTCCTGGAAGGGACAGATGGAAAACTTTTTTAAGACATAAAAGTGGGAAAATGAAAAGCTCTTATGCTTTTCCTTGGAGAAGAAGCATGGCTTCTATATGGCTTCTTTTATCATTCTTATGTCTTAGCATTTTTATTTTCTAAAGAGCAAGGACAGTTATTGAAGAGTTCAGATGATGTCAACTTGGACATCTATAACAAATTACCACAGACTTGGTGTTTTAAAGACAAATATTTATTTCTCACAGTTCTAGAAGCTGGGGACCCTAAGATTAAGATCCTGGCAGATCTGGTGTTAGAAGAGAGCTCTCTCCCTGGATTGCAAATGGCCATGTCCTCATATGGAAGAGAGGGGTAGAGAAAGAGATCTTCTGTTCCTTTTAATGAAGACACTAATCCCATTTATGAGGGAATCATCCTTATGATCTTTATAACTACCAGAGGCCTCATCTCCTAATACAAGCACCTGAGAATTAGAGTTTCAAAATATAAATTTGGGATGATACAAATTATGGACTGAATAATTTTATCATCATAATAGATGATAAAGTTTCACCATTGATGCAAGGTATAGGATTTTTCTACTGCAATGAAGAAATAATAAGATCTTTCTCTGTTAAAATCAAAATATATAAATTGAAATGGCATATTGAAACAAATATAGGAAATGGATTTAGAGTCAGAAACTCCACTTTTACATCCCTAGGGTAGTATATTTTCTTTGTAATACTTCAATTTTTCTGAATGTGGCTGAAGTATTACCAGTCTCTCTACTTTCATCACAGAGATGTGAAGAGCAAAGCAAATAGAGTATATAACAATGAAAGTCTTATAAATTGAAAAATCATTGGATTTTCATAATGTCTTTTTAATTGTTTAGTAGTAGATAATTTCTGAGAGGCTGCTATTTACTATGCATTATGGAGGACAGAGTTTACACAAGGTTAGTAAATAAAATTACAGGTTCTTAAGCATTGAACTGGGTCCTATCCCTAGCTGGTGTGGCTTAGTGAATTGAGCACTGGCCTGCAAACCAAAGGGTTCTGGTTTGATTCCTAGTCAGGCATATGCCTGGGTTATGGGCTAGGACCACAACCATTAGGGTTGCACAAGAGATAACCAAACTGATGTTTCTTTCTTTCTTTTTCCCCTTCCTTTTCCCTCTCTCAAAAATAAATATTTTAAATGTGTCCTAAAAACCATAATGGGATTTGTACAACAACAATAAATTAGTTTTTAAGAAAAGATGTTTTCTGAAAGCAAAAAAGAATAAATGTTATAAAAAACGACCACTCTAATAATAATATATTGACATGATTTAGTTGGCAATAGAAATTTTAAGGATTTTGTGAAGACAAAAATATAGCATTGCAGCTAAAAGACTAGACATACACTTTTTAAAAGATTGAAGGACTAACTGTGGCTGGGTTGGTTGGAAGTATTGTCTGGTACACAAAAAGGTTGTGGGCACAACCCTGGTCAGGGCACATATCTAGGTTGCAGGTTGGATTTGTAGTCAGAGCATATATGGGAGGTAAATAATCAATGTTTCTCTCTCTGTCTCTGTCTTTCTCTTCTTCTCTCTCTAAAATCAATAAACAGGTCTTTCAGTGAGGATTAAAAAAAAAAAAAAAGATCCAAGGTCTAGATTGTATTCTCAGCCCATTATCAACATCTGTTTAGTCACAGCTGGAATGCAGCTGAATTCTCAGAACCGACTTCTCTGTTTCCACCCAGTACCATCTTCACTATTAGCTGTGTAAGTCTCTTTCTCTTTCATATCTCCAACTCAAATTTTGGAGACAATCATATTGGCAGAGTTACACCTCTGATCTGTTTTGCAAAGCTTTCTTGCCCAGCAGCACTTCTGAGCCACTGCTAAGCCAAGTCTACCATTTCAGATTCATTCAGCTGTTACTAAGGTGACTGCTTTATCTGATTAAAAACATGACTACCAATTCACAGAGAACCTTTTGACCCATCTCTTAATCAAGGCAATGAGTAGGTAATTTTGTTACATGAAGGTTACCATTCTGGCAGCCACCAAAAAATGACCTGCTTTAAACTTGTATAGTCAAGTGAATTATCAACTAGTCAAGTGAACGAAATATCAGGAGACAGCAGTAAAAGACTGACAATGGTCTTGCTTGACAGCTGAAATTAGGAATTAATAACTTGTACCACTTTTCACACCAAATAGTTATCTTGACTTTAAAGACATGGTTGGTCATAGTTGATACATAAATAACTCTCTGATTCCTTAGAAACAAGCTTGAGAAACACTAGTCATGATGCAAATTTATACTCTTCTATGTCTAAAAAATGTGTTTGATAATGATTATTATTTCACATAAACACTTATTTATTTTTATTCATGATAAAAGTTTATTTATTTTTTATTTTACTATTTTAAAAATTTTTATTTATTATTTTTAGAGAGAGGGTAGGGAGAGAGGCAGAGAGGGAGAGAGACATCAATGTATAGTTGCCTTTCACCTGCCCCCAGCTCAGGACCTGGTTGGAGACCTGGCTGGAAACCTAGCTGGAAACCTGGGTATTTGCTCTGGCTGGGAAATTGAACCAGTGGCCTTTGGGTTCGCAGGTGGGTGCTTTATCCACTGTGCCACCAGTCAGGGCTAAAATGCTATTTAAAAGGTTGGTTGTATACTTCCCCTCTCTCTAAAAAAATAATAAAATAAAACATATATATATATATATATGTTTTATTTATATTTATATTTATTTATATACATATTTATATATATATATATATATATATATATATATATATATATATATATATATATATTAAACCAGGTTGCAAGCCAGGTCTCCAGTTAGGTCTGTAGCTGGAGGTAGGTGAAAGGCAACCATACATTGATGTCTCGTTCCCTCTCTGCCTCTTTGCCTTCTCCTCTCACTAAAAAATAAAATAAAATAAATCTTTAAATATCTATATACACAAACACACACACATATATATATAAAATGTTTATTTAGAAGAAACCATTATCACAGTTTCTTTTATTCTTGATACACATTAAATTCTTACTTCATTTTATATTCTAGTTCATCTTTTTTAAAAACCTGAAATTTGCCCCCAGACTTTTATTCCACAAGAGTCTGGCCTTTTTTGATGGCTGCCCCTTCTGCTGCCCCTTCTCCAACCTCTGTCATTTCCCAGCAAACTCCAGTTTGGCCTAGTACCCTGCTGGAGTGATGCTTCATTTCATCCCTAAAGTTTGGCTATCTGCCTCCCCAATTCATGACCACACTTTTTTACTTAATTAAACAGTAACTAGATATTAAGCATGCATCTTTTATATCCCATATTGTTATTGTAATAAAATAATGTAGTCTGCATTTGTTACATGTTCAATATATGTTTTAAGATTTTTATTGAAATTTCAAAGGCTTCTTTTCAAAGGCATTGAGAAGTTAGGAATTGAAGGTCAAAGTCATTTTTATTCTGAACATCAATCTTTTAAAAACCCTGTTATCAGAAAGGTCTCTTCTAAAGAATATATTATATTTAAATGTTTCAATCATGGTTACTTTTTAAAAATAAAGATGGAAGGTCACATATGTTTTGTCTGATTGCCCTTAGAAATATGGAACTGTGAGTGAGATTAGGAAATTGTTTTCTTCATTGTAGTTGATACACTTGTACTCTGTTCCAACAAAATATGAATGGCTGTGCTTCAAGGCCATTGCAACAATATTTAGTTATTGGTAATGAAAACAAAAGAAATATACCCAAAGGCAGAAACATATTTCAAAATAATGATACAATCATATTCAACCAATGTATTGAATATCAAGCTGTTATTGTTGATAAATCTAATATCGCCTACTATTGAAATGGAAATCTTGTTCATACTTTCATGAGTCCTTTTACTCTCACAATGTAAGAACTGTAGCATTTTTCTGTTTCCCATGCCAGTTTTTAGTGAGAAATATTGATGACTGGAAATGTTACTAAATTTTTCTATCATTATATTGACACCAAAATTTAACTTCTGGATAAATATAAAATTAGTAATGAATGAAAACCATGAATGGGGGGCAAACTTCTAGTAATAAAATAAGTCACAGGGATCTAATGTACAGTATAGGAGATAAAGTCAGTAATATCATCATAACTAAGTTCCATTACAGATGGTTATTAAACATTTTGTGATGATCACTTTTTAGGTTATATAAATGTTGAATCACTATGTTTTACACATGAAATTAATATATTACATGTCCACTATAAATAAAGGTAATTTTTAAGAAAACTATGAATGATCACACACAAACAACTTCCAGTGTCTTTTCAAATTATTTAACTAGTGATGGTGTAATAGCCTTTTTTTTTTCTGCATATAATGGAGTGTATATAAATACAACTCTTTCAGGCAGGATTTCTTCCTGAGGGTTCCCTTATGGCTGGAGGGCTTTGCCGCCTTCTTTATAGCCTGTCCCTGGGGCCTACTCATTAGGTTCCACTTTCCTTCCTGGTCCTGTTTTCTTCTTCCTTATCTTCTTCAGTGCCCCTCCTCCCAGCATGCTCCCCACCCCCATACCCCAGATGAAGACCCCCAAGAGGAAGAGAACCCAGACTCCCTGAGAGCCGTGGCCTTGTATGGATTGTTTGTCTCTGTACTCCAAATACGCAAACCTGGACCTGTCTCAACAGCCTTCAGAGGACACAGGCCCAGAATACAACCAGACAGCCCAAACAAAGGACACACCGCGAACAGCAAGTGGAGAAAATCTGGGAGACTGCAACATTGAACTCCACAAATCTCCTATTACAGAAGGGTGCTCAACTAAGACAAAGAAACAAAACAGATTAACCCAAGGAAAGAACAAAAATAAATAAATAAATAAAAAGAAAGCAAGAACAGACATCCAAAATGGGGAAAAAGGAATCAGTCCATCACCAAAAGGAAAGAAAGAATCCCCAGAAAGAACACAAAATGAAACAGACCCACCTGGAATATCAGATAAGGAATTCAAAAGAATGAAGATAGAGAAGCTCAGTGAGCTCAGTCACTTCAAAGAAAACTTTAAACAACTCCAGGAGAACTACAAAGAACTCCAGGGAAGTTACAAAGAACTCCAGGGAAGTTACAGGGAACTTACTGAGAACTACAACAGCATGAAGAAGGACATGGAAACTACCAATAAGTGCCAGGAGGAAATAAAGAATACAATTTCTGAATTGAAGAATACAGTAGAAGGAATCAAAAGTAGGCTAGAGGAAGCAGAGGACCAGATCAGCGAGTTGGAGGATAATGTAGACAAATACTCCAAGACAGTACAAGAGAATCAAAAAAGGCTGAACAAGACTGACGAGGGGTTAAGAGAGCTGCAGGACAACATGAAACGTAACAACATCTGTATCATAGGGATACCAGAAGGAGAAGAGAAACAAAGAATGGAAAACCTGTTCAAAAGTCATGATAGAAAATTTCCCTAACACGATGAGTGAAAACATTAATCCCGTTCAGGAAGCACAGAGGGTCCCAATGAGGATCAACCCAAACAGACCAACACCAAGGCACATTATTATTAAAATGGCGAATTTCTAAAACAAAG
>PVIW01005893.1:39348-97335 GCA_004026585.1 Noctilio leporinus
AGAAAAGACAAATAACATACAAAGGGGCTCCAATAAGGCTATCAAATGATTATTCAACAGAAACAATTCAAGCCAGAAGGGAATGGCAAAAAGTATTTCAAGTCATGGTAAACAAAGGCCTGCAACCAAGAATACTCTACCCAGCAAGGCTCTCATTCAAGATAGAAGGAGAAATAAGGAGTTTCCCAGACAAAAAAAAAAAAAAAGACTAAAAAAATACATCTCTACCAAACCAGCATTGCAAGAAATGCAAAGGGTCTCTTTTAAAAAAAAGTAAATAAATAAAATGAAGAAATAGAGAAAGCCAAAGAGGAATACGGACACAGAGGGAGAAAATGGCAATGAATAAGTATCAAACAATGATAACCTTAAATGAAAATGGATTAAATGCACCAATCAAAAGACATAGGATAGCTGAATGGGTAAGACACATATATGCTGTCTTCATGTAGCCCACCTCAGAACAAAAGATTGACACAGATTGAGAGTGAAGGGATGGAAAACTATATATCAAGCAAATGGACATGAAAAAAAAGCTGGAGTAGCAATACTGATTTCAGATAAAATAGATTTTACAAGGAAGGCCATAAAAAGGGACAAAGATGGATGTTTCATAACACTGAAGGGAACAATCCATCAAGAAGAAATAACTCTGATAAACATATACGCACCCAACATAGGAGCTCCAAAATATATAAGGAAAATCTTGGAAGACTTTAAGAAAGACATAGACAGCAACACACTAATAGTAGGGGATTTTAATACCCCACTATCAACAATGGACAGACTGCCCAAACAAATAATCACCAGAGATGTTGTGGCATTGAACAACACTCTAAAGGAAACACACCTAACTTATGTATACAGAGTCTTTTACACCAAAGAAGCAAAATACACATTCTTTTCAAATGCATATGGATCATTCTCTAAGATAGAACACATGGTATGTCACAAGAAAAGCTTCCACAAATATAGGAAAATTGAAATCATACAAAGTATCTTCTCAGATCACAATGGCTTGAAACAAAATAGCCAATATCAAGGGAAAAAAAAAAAGAACAAAAATTCTCTAACTCATGGAGACTGAATAACATGATTTTAAGCAATGAAGGGCCAAAATTAGATCAAAGATGAAATCAAAAAGTTCCTGGAAAGAAATGACAATGAACACACAACAGCCCAAAACCTATGGGATACAGCAAAAGCAGTTCTCAGGGGGAAATTTATAGCAATACAAGCCTTCCAAAAAAGGTTACAAGAAGTTTATAAAAACGACCTAACCACAAAGCTGCAAGAACTAGAGGAGCAACAACAAACAAAGCCCAGAGCAAGTAGAAGGAAGGAAATCATCAAGATCAGAGCAGAGCTAAATAACTCAGAGATTCAAACTACAATTCGAAGAATCACCAGGTCCAGAAGCTGGTTCTTTGAAAAAATAAACAAAATTGACAAGGCCTTATCCAGACTCATCAAGAAAAAGAGAGAGGACCCAAATAAACAGAATCAGAAATGAAAGAGGGGAAATCACAAATGATACCTCAGAAATACAAAAGGTTGTAAGAAATTACTACAAAAAACTAGATGATAAGAAATATGACAACCTGGGTGAAATGGATACATTTCTGGAAATGTATAATCTACCAAAACTGAGCCCGGAAGAAGCAAAAAGCCTGAATAGGCCAATCACAACTAGTGAAATTAAAGAAGTAATCCAAAATCTCCCAAAGCACAAAAGCCTTGGACCAGATGCCTACACAGATGAATTTTACCAAACATATAAAGAAGAACTAACTCCTATCCTCCTCAAACTATACCAAAAAAATTCAGGAAGAGGGAAGACTCCCAAACTCTTTCTATGAGGCCAATATTATTCTAATCCCAAAACCAGGGCAAGACACAACTAAGAAAGGAAGCTACAGGCCAATATCTGTGATGAACATAGATGCTAAAATTCTCAACAAAATATTGGCCAATCAGATTCAGCAGTATATTACAAAGCTCATACACCAAGATCAAGTGGGGTTCATCCCAGGGATGCAAGGATGGTACAACATCGTAAATCAAAAAATGTAATACACCACATCAACAAATTGAAAGATAAAAACTATATGATCATATCAATAGATGCTGAAAAAGCATTTGATAAAGTTCAGTGACCATTTATGATAAAAACCCTCAGCAAAATGGGAATAGAGGGAGCATACCTCAACATCATAAAGGCCATCTATGAGAAACCTGAAGCCAACATCATACTTAATGAACAAAAACTGAAAGCTTTCCCCCTAAGATCAGGAACCAGACAAGGCTGTCCACTTTCTCCACTTCTATTTAACATTGTCTTGGAAGTTCTAGCTATAGCCATCAGAGAAGAAAAAGGAATCAAAGGTATCCAAATTGGAAAGGAAGAAGTCAAACTGTCATTATTTGCAGATGATATGATAGTGTACATACAAAACCCAATGAGCTCCACCAAAATCTTACTCAACCTAATAAGCAAATTTAGCAAAATAGCTGGGCATAAAGTCAATATCCAGAAATCAAAAGCATTTTTGTATACCAATAATGAAACAACAGAAATAGAAGCAAAAAAAAACAAATCCGATTTACCATAGCAACAAGAAAAATAAAGTACCTAGGAATAAACTTAACTAAAAAGGTAAAAGACCTGTACTCAGAAAACTACAGAACAATGAAGAAAGAAATCAAGGAAGACACAAATAAATGGAAGCATATACCATGTTCGTGGATGGGAAGAATTAACATCATTCAAATGTCCATACTATGCAAAGCAATCTACATATTCAATGCAATCCCAATTAAAATACCAATGACAGACTTCACAGAAATAGAAAAAATACTTCAAAAATTTATATGCAGCCAAAAATGCTCACAAATAGCCACAGCAATCTTGAGAAAGAAGAACAAGGTAGGAGGAATCACAATACTGAACTTCAAACTATACTACATGGCTACTGTCATCAAAACAGCCTGTTACTGGCATAAGAATAGACATATTGATCAAAGGAACAGAATGGAGAGCCCAGAAATTAACCCAGGACTCTATGGTCAACTAATATTTGACAAAGGGGGAAGGAACATCAAATGGAGTAAAAATAGTCTCTTCAACAAATGGTTGGGAGAATTGGACAGCAACATGCAAAAAGATAAAACTAGACCACCAACTTACACCATACACCAAAATAAACTCAAGATGGATAAAGGACTTAACCATAAGCAGTGCCACCATAAAGGTCCTGGAGAAAAATATAGGCAGTAAACTTTTTGATATCTCATGCAAAAATATGTTTACTGATACTTCACCCAGGGCAAAGGAAATAAAAGAACAAATCAACAAGTGGGACTATATCAAATTGAAAAGTTTCTGTTCAGCTAAAGAAAATATCAGCATAATTCAAAGGAAACCAACTGTATGGGAAAACATAATTGCCAATGATACCTCAGACAAGGGTCTGATCTCCAAAATATATAAAGAACTAATGCGACTCAACACCATGGAGACAGACAGCCCAATTAAAAAAATGGGCAAAGGACCTGAACAGACAACTCACTGAGGAAGATATACAAAGGGCTCAGAGGCATATGAAAGAATGCTCAACATCGCTAGTCATCAGAGAGATGCAAATTAAAACCACAATAAGATACCACCTAACACCTGTCAGAATTGCAATCATCAGCAAATCAACAAACAACAAGTGTTGGCAAGGATGCGGGGCAAAGGGAACCCTCATACACTGTTGGTGCGAATGCAGGCTGTTGCAGCCACTGTGGAAAACAGTATGGGGTTTCCTTAAAAAGCTAAAAATAGAACTGCCTTTTGATACAGCAATACCACTACTTGGACTATACCCAAAGAATCCTGAAACACCAATTCATAAGAACCTATGTACACCTATGTTCTTAGCAGCACTATTTACAATAGCTAAGTGCTGGAATCAGCCTAAGTGCCCATCAGTGGATGATTGGATCAATAAACTTTGGGACATTTACACAATGGAATTCTATATGGCAGAAAGAAAGAAGGAACTTGTACCCTTAAATGGGTGAAACTGGGGAGTATTATGCTTAGTGAAATAAGCCAGTCAGTGAAGGACAAATATCATATGATCTCACCCATTATGGGACAATAATGAGCAAAACTAACAAGCAAAACAGAACCAAATATATGAATACAATGAATAGGCCTTCAGTGGTCAGGGGGAAAGATGTTGGTGGGAGGGGTGAGGCAGAGGCAAACAAGGGGAGCAGCTTAGACAAGAACCTAGTACAAAGGAACCAGGGACCTGGACAACAGGTGGGATTGACTTTTGGGGGAATGGGTGGGTGGGGAGCGGGACAGAGGGGAGCCAAAAGTTGATGGATGTAATATAACAACAATAAAATTTTAATAAATAAATAAATAAATACAACTCTTTCAAGAAGCAAATTGCATTTTCATCATTTACTTTCACTTCTATATATCTAAATCTTTTTCATATGTGAAAATGCTTTAAAACAATACCTTCATCATATTGACAATTTTATCTGGAGGAGTAAGTGTAGCTACACCTATCTCCTCCCAGATCCCATCTGGAATTAGTGTTTTTGGAGAAGTCAGCTGGAATTACTAACAGAGCATAAGCTGGAAAGAAGCGTTATAACTATGGATAGAACAGAAGAGGATGCTTCATCACAACATGACTGGTAGGAATTGTGGAAATGTGGAAGGGCTGGCTGGGCCCCCACCAGAGGTAGCAGCTGAAGGGATGGAGCTGGGGGCTCTACCTGAGTAGAGTGGGTTCTGGTCCCCAGCTGGGTTCCCCAGCCTACAGCAATGCAGTGTATATTAGAACAGCCTACAGATGAGAAGGGCAGAAAGCCCTGGAGTTTGCTGGCCTGAGAGAGTGCTGGAGATAGAGAACTACTAAGGTGACCACAACAAAAATATATTGGCACTCACCTACCCTGGGTTCCAGTGGAGGGAGGGCATATTGGGCTGGAGATGCTTGGGGAGATTTTGAGGTGGTAGCTTGGAGGAGAGAAATTAGGAGGCAGCTGTGGGGATCCAGGTGCTGAATCATAGGCCACACTGCAGACAGACTACCCTGCACCAAGAAGTTTCCCTATGAGGGGTCCTCATAGCCCCACCCACTGGAAGAAATTAGCCCCACCCAGTGGTGCCTGAGCCTGGCACCTATTACAATTCTTTGAATTACATCTAAATAAACCTCTCCCACCCTGTCCTGTCTGAGCCTGACAGCTGAGCACAGATACAATATTTTGCACCTGAAGTGGTATTTCAGCAGCACCTGGGACTGGCAGCTGAAAATAAACTCTAATTTACAGCTGGGTCAGTCAGTCCACCACCTTGGCCTGTAAACCTGGTGACTGATCACAGATTCATTGGTTTGCAACTGAGTCAGTCCTTCTCACCCTGCAGTGCTGGGGCCTGGCAGCTGGTTATAAACTCACTGAATTACAGCTGGATCAACAATCAGCTGCACACATTGGTATGTAAGCCTGGTGGCTATTCATGGATTCATTGGTTTGCAACTGAGATAGTCAGTCTCACTCAGGGGCACCTGAGCATGAAGAATGATCACTGATTCATTGCTATACAACTAAAACTGTCTGCCCCACCCAGTGGCCCCTTAGCCTGGCAGCTGATCACAGGTTCGTTGGTTTACAATGGAATCTTTTCATCTAGACCATCGGCACCTGAGCCTGGTGGTGTATCACAGATTCATTGGATTAAAATTGAATCTTGCTGCCCAGCCCAGCAGCAACTGAACCTGGCAGCTGATCACAGATTCATTGATTTACATCTGAATCTGTCCCACCAAGCTGCACCTGAGCTGGTGGCTGATCACAGATCCATTGGATTACAATTAAACCTCTCTCTCTAGCCCAGCAGGGCTGGAGCTTTGGTAGCTGATTAGAGATTTATTGCTTTACAACTGAATCAGTCTTTCCTGCCAAGATGCATTTGAGCCTGGCAGTGAATCATAGACAGAATTACAACTGAATCAATCCTTCCAGCTTAGCAGTGCCTTAGCTTGGCAGCTAATCACAGTCTCATTAGATTAGAATGAAACCTAAAAATGGGAAGAAAAAGAAAGAGTCCATCACTAAAAGGAAAGGAGGAATCCCCAGAAAGATAATTAAATAAACAAAGGCAAACAAACTATCAGATATGGAATTCAAAACAATGATGCTAGAGAAGCTCAGTGAGATCAGCGAGCTGAAAGAAAACTACAAACAACTACAGGTGAACTACAAAGAAGTCCAGGGAAGCTACAAAGAACTTACTGAGAACTACACCAGCATTAAAAAGGACATAGACACTATCAGTAAGAGTCAGGAGTAAATGAAGAATACCATTTCTGAATTGAAGAATACAGTAGAAGGAATCAACAGCAGGTTAAAAGAAGCAGAGGATCAGGTCAGCAATCTGGAGAACAACGTAGAAAAATATTCAAGACAGTGTAACAGAATGAAAAAAAAAACTGAACAAGAATGAAAAGGGTTTTAAGAGAGCTGCAGGACAACATGAAACACAATAATATGTGTATCATAGGGATACTACAATGAGAAGAGAAACAAGGAAAGAAAAACCTGTTCAAAAAAGGAATGATAGAAAACTTCCTTAAAATGATGAGTGAAAATATTACTCAAGTTTAGGAAGAAAAGAGGGTTCAAATGAGAATGAATACAAAAAGACCCATCCCAGACACATCATAATTAAAATGGCAAACATCAAAGACAAGGAGAGAACCCTAAAAGCATGAAGAGAGAAACAGCAATAATATATAAGGGGGCTCCAATAAGGTTATCAAATGATTCTTCAACAGAAACAAAACAAGCCAGAAGGGAATGGCAAAAAATATTTCAAGAAATGGGAAACAAAGACCTGCAACCAAGAATATTCAACCCAGTAAGACTCTCATTCAAAATGGAAGGAAAAATAAGGAGCTTCCCAGACAAAAGAAGACTAAAGGAATACATCTCTACCAAACCAGCATTGCAAGAGATGCTAAAGGGCCTGCTTTAAAAAAAATAAAGAAACAAAGAAAGACAGAGAGGAACACAGGTACAATGGGGAAAAATGGCAATAAATAAGTATCCACCAATAATAACCTTAAATATAAATGGATTAAATGCACCAATCAAAAGACATAGAGTAGCTGAATGACCCACATATATGCTGTCTTCAAGAGACCCACCTCAGAGCAGCATATTAATAAAAACTGAGAGTGAAGAAATGGAAAAATATATGTCAAGCAAATGGACATTAAAAAAGGCTGGAGACTCTTCCCCCACCCCTGCCTCTCTCCCTTTCCTTCTCTCTAAAAATAATAAATAAAATCTTAAAAAAAAAAAAAAAAAAGCCCCTGGCTGGTGGCACAGTGGATAAGGCACTGGCCTATGAACCCAAAGGTCACTGGTTCGATTCCCAGCCAGGACACATAACCAGGTTGCAAGTCAGGTCTCCAGCCAGGTCCTTGGCTCTGGAGGCAGATAAAAGGCAACCATACATTGGTGTCTCTGTCTCTCTCCCTTCCCTTCTGTCTAAAAATAATAAATAAAATATTTTTTTAAAAAGGCTAGAAAAACAGTACTTTTTTCAGACAAAATAGATGTTACAATGAGGCCATAAAAAGAGACAAAAAAGGACATTTAATAATACTTAAGGGAAAAATCCATCAAGAAGACATAACTGTTGTAAACATATATGCACCCAACATAGGAGCCCCCAAATATCTAAGGATAATCTTGGAGGACTTCAAGGAGGATATGGACAGCAACATATTAATAGGAGGGAAATTTAATACCCCATTATCAACAATGGACAGATCTTCCAAACAAAAGAACACCAAGGATATTGTGGCATTGAACAACACTCTAGAGGAAATGGACCTGATATATACAGAACCTTTCACCCCAAAGAAGCAAAATAAGCATTCTTTTCAAATGCACATGGAGCATTCTCTAAAATAGACCACATGGTAGGTCACAAGATAAGCCTCCACAAATACAGGAAAATTGAAATCATACCAAGCATCTTCTCAGATCACAATGACTTGAAACTGGAAAGCAAGATCAAGGGAAAAAATAATCAAAAACTAATTCATGGAGATTCAATAACATGCTACTAAGTAAGAAATGGGTAAACCATGAGATCAAGGAAGAAATTAAAATGTTTCTAGAAACTAATGAAAATGAACACACAATAGCCCAAAACCTGTGGGACACAGCAAAGACAGTCCTCAGAGGGAAATTCATAGCAACATAGGCCTACCTAAAAAGGTTAGAAGAAGCTTATACAAACAATCTAACCATAAAGCTGCAAGAACTAGTGGAGCAACAACAAACAAAGCCCAGAACAAGTAGAAATAAGGAAATAATCAGAATTAAATGAGTTAGAGACTAAAACTACAATTCGAAGAATCGGTAAGTACAGGAGCTGGTTCTTTGAAAAAAATAAAGAAAGTTGCCAAACCTTTAACCAGACTAATCAATAAAAAGAATGTGAGGATCCAAAGAAACAAAATCAGAAAGGACAAAGGAGAAATAACAACTGATACATCAGAAATATAAAGGATTGTAAGAAATTACTACAAATAATTATATGAGAAGAAATATGACAACCTGGGTGAAATTTCCATTTCTGGAAATGTGTAATCTACCAAATCTAAATCCAGAAGAAGCAGAAATCCTGAACAGACCAATAACAACTAGTGAAATTGAAGCAATAACAACAACAACAAAAAGAAACCAGAAAAAACAAACAAACAAACAAACAAACAAAAAAAAAAACAGAAAAAAACCCTCCCAAGACATGTGTCCCATGTGTTCCAAGACATGTGTCCCAGATCACATAGCTACACAGGTGAGTTTTACCAATCATTTAGAGAACTGACTCTTAATCATCTCAACCTATTTTTAAAAATCCAAGGAGAGTGAAGATTCCCAAGCTCTTTCTTTGAGGACAACATAATTCTAATTCCAAAACCAGGACCAGCCACAACTAAGAAAGAAAATTATAGGCCAATATCTCTGATGAACAAAGATGCCAAAGTTATCAACAAAATACTGGCAAACCAGATGTAGCAATGCATTAAAAAGATTATACACCATGATCAATCAAGTGGGATTCATCCCAGGGATGCAAGGATGGTACAATATTTGTAAATCAATAAATGTAATACACACCACATCAACAAAATGAAAGACAAAAATCATATGGGCATATCAATAGATGCTAAAAAAGCATTTGATAAAGTACATCAACTATTTATGATAAAAACACTCAGCAAAATGGGAATAAAGAGAGCATACCTCAACATAATAAAGGCCATATATGAGAAACCTAAAGCCAGCATCATGTAAGCTTTCCCCCTAAGATCAAGAACAAGACAAGGCTGTTCAGTTTCTTCACATTGCATTGGAATTTCTAGCCATATCTATCAGAGAAGAAAAAGGAATCAAAGGTACCCAGACTGGAAAGAAGGAAGTCAAACTGTCATTATTTGCAGATGACATGATAGTGTACATACAAAACCCAATAGACTCCACAAAAAACCTACGTAACTTTGTAAACAAATTAAGCAAAATAGCTGGATCTAAAGTCAATATTTAGAAACCAAAAGCATTTTTATATACAAATAATAAAACATCAGAGATAGAAGCTAGAAAACAAATCCCATTTACCATAGCAACAGGAAAAATAAAGTACTTGAGAATAACCTTAACCAAAGAGGTAAAATACCTGAACTCAGAAAATTACAGGATACTGAAGAAAGAAATTAAGGAAGATATAAATAAATGGAAATATATACCATGTTCATGAATGGGAAGAATTAACATCATTAAAATGTCCATGCTACCCAAAGCGGTCTATAGATTCAATGCAATCCCAATTAAAATACCAATGACATATTTCACAGATATAGAAAAAATACTTCAAAAATTGATATGGAGGCCCTAGCTGGTGGCACAGTGGAAAAGGTGCTGGTCTGTAAACCCAAAGGTAGCTATTTCCATTCCCTAGCCAGGGCACATAACAAATTCTCAAGCCAGGTCTCCAGCCAGGTCTGTAGCTGGAAACATGTGAAAGGCAACCATACATTGATGTCTCTCTACCTCTCTAGCTCTCTCCCTTCCCCTCTTTCTAAAAATAATAAATAAAATCTTTAAAAATATATTTTATTTTAAAAAATTGTATATGGAGCCAAAAACACCCATGAATAGCCACAGCAATCTTGAGAAAGAACACTCTAGGAGGAGTCACAATACTGGACATCAAACTTTATTAGAAGGCAATTGTAATTAAAACAGAGTGGTCCTGGCATAAGAATAAACATATAGATTAATGGAACAGAATAGAGAGCCCAGAAATTAACCCAGTACTCTTTGGTCAATTAATAGTCAAAAAAGAGGTAAGGTACAAAGGAACCATGGACATGGACAACAGGTGGGATTGACTTTGGGGGGAATGGGTGGGTGGGGAGGGGGACAGAGGGGAGCAAAAAGGAGATGGATGTAATACAACAACAATAAATTTTTTTAAAAAAAGGGGTAAGAAACATAAAATGGAGAAAAAATATTCTCTTCAACAAGTGGTGTTGGGAGAACTGGACAGCAACATGCAAAAAATAAATAAAACTAGACCACTAACTTACACCATACATCAAAATAAACTCAAGATGGATAATGGACTTAAACAGAGGCCATTACACCATAAAAATCCTAGAGGAAAACATAGGAAATAAAATTTCAGATATCTTTCGCAGATAAGATACTTCTCCAATGGCAAAAAACATAAAGGAATAAATATACAAATGGGATTATATCAAACTGAAAAGTTTCTGTTCATCTAAAGGAAATACCAGCAGAATGAAAAGGGATCCAACTGTATGGGAAAACATATTTGCCAATGATACCTCAGAAAGAGTTTGATATCCAAAATATGTGAAGAACTTATGTGACTCAACACCAGGGAGACAGACAGCCCAATTAAAAATGGAAAAAGGACCTGAATAGATACCTCTCTGAGGAAGACATACAAAGGGCCCAAAGGGCATATGAAAGAATGTTCAACATCACTAGCCATCAGAGAGGAAGATGCAAATTAAAACTATAATAAGATACCACCTCACACCTGTCAGAAGGGACATCATCGACAAATCAACAAATCCTTGTTGGCAAGGATGTTGGAAAGGGAACCCTGGTGCACTGTTGGTGGGAATGCAGGCTGGAGCAACCACTATGGAAAACAGTATGAAGTTTCATTAAAAAACAAAACATGGAACTGCCTTTTGATCCAACAATTCCACTACTAGGATTATACCCAAAGAACCCTGAAACACCAATTCATAAGAACCTATGTACCCCTATGTTCATAGCAGCACTATTTACAATAGCCAAGTGCTAGAAACAGCCTAAGTGCCCATCAGTGGATGAATGGGTCAAAAACTTTGGTACATCTACACAATGGAATACTACACAGAGGAAAGAAAGAAGTGACTTCTACCTTTTGCAACAACATGGATGGAACTGAAAAGTATTATGCTTAGTAAAATAAGCCAGTCAGTGAAAGACGAATACCACATGATTTGACCAATACAGGACACTAATGAACAAAACAAACAAACAAGCAAAACAGAACCAGATACATGAATGCAAGAAACAGACCTTCAGTGGGCAGAGGGGAGGGGGTAGAGGGATGTGGAATAGGGAGGCAAAGAAGGGGAGCAATTTAGTCAAGGAACTAGTATGAAAGACCAATGGACATGGACAACAAATGGGATTGACTTTGGGGGTAAATTGGTGGGTAGGGAATGGGAGAGAAGGGAGGGGGAATGGGATGAATATAATACAACAACAATAAAATTAAATTAAAAAAAAGAAAAAGGAAGAATTGGATCATAAAACCTGAGTGGTGATTTGCACATTGAGATGGGGTTATTTCAATTTTTAAGAGCCCATTCTCATATTAAATAAATTACAACACATAAAATTCTACTTTTAAAAATGGTAGCTATGGCTCTGTTGGTTGGAGTGTTGGTCATCCTATGCAACAAAAGGTTGAGGGTGCGATAAGTCAGTCAAGGAAATAGCTCTATTGTGGGTTCAGTCCCTGGTCATGGAGCGTACAGGAGGTAACTCATGTTTTTTTTTTTTTTTTTCACATTGATCCCCATCCCCAACACTGTCTCTCTCTCTCTCCTTACCTCTTTCTCTTAAAACATCAATAAGAATATTCTTAGGTGAGGATTAAAAAAACAAAAGGGATAGCTATCAGCAAAGGCAGGAAAGATAAATGGCATAATTGCACATTCCTTTAATTTTTAATATTTGCTACAAAGCCTAAACTCCTCTGGGAGGAATATGGTATGAAAGAAACACAATACCAATAAGCCTTCCAAGACTGTGATTTAATTATGTCCAAGGACACTGCTTTTCAATAAAGTCAGAGAAAATTGGCTTTATATGTAAAGTATCATTTAAGTAAGAAATTTGTAACTGGCTCAGCCCTATTATCAGAAACATTTACCAATCAGAAACATACACAGTGAGATGATCAATATCTCCCAAGATTTCTACCTGAAAGTTGGGTCTTATTTATTTAAGGCAGCAAGGGTGCTATTTTTATTAATCGATACTTACAAAGATACATTTTGTTTTACTTAAAATTAAAACATTCTTCCATGAGGCCTGCTTAACAGCTACCAGGTTGTATATAGAGTCAGTATCCAATCATATCTCTTCTTATGGGATAATCATGTCAATAATCAGTGAGGATATTCTCAAACTCCACCTTGTTTTTCCTTTCTTTTTCCTGTCTCTGTACACACCATATCCCTAAAATAGTTTATCACAAAGAAAACCCCTAAATATTGTAATGTATCTTTTAAAATCATGTTAAGGATACGGAATTTATCTCATAGTAAAAAGAGTGAGAATTGAAGGAGATTCCTAACAACGGCTAACACACCAAATTACTTACAGCAAGTGTCACAGAAACAGTTTCTGTCTCATGTGTCAATTGGCGATTTGAGTTTTTAATTCACATACATTAGCATGGTTAAAGTTACATATAACATTACATTATAAATGTAATGTATAAATTACAAATAAAGACATACATCAATAAAATTTATGTGAACATGTAAATTTAATTGCATATGTTTTATATCACATTCATAAAATAAATAATTGGCTTGGTTCAGAGTAACCAAAAAGATGACCTATCTGGGTTTCAAAGGGGTTATGAATTATAAATTAAAGCACAAAGAAGCAGTCACTATTTCATGAAAATGTAGACAAATGCCATATGATCTCACTGGTAAGAAGAACCTAATGAACAAAACAAACAAGCAAAATAGAACCAGAGGCATGGAAACAAGGACTGGACCGACAGAGACCAGAAGGGATGGGAAAAGTGAATAAGGGTGGGAGAAGGAGAAGGATCTAGTCAAGGAGCAGGTATAAATGATCCAAGGACATGGACAACAGGGTGGAGATTGACTGTGGGAGTGGTGGATAGGCAGGGCAGGAGAGAGCAACAGGGGAAACTTGGGACAACTGTAATAGAATAATAAAAATGAATACATACACACACATACACATACAAAAGACAATGAGACTAAGTGTCACTATTTTAGACGCCTGGAAAAGAATCATTACACAAAGAGATGTTCATGCATCTAGATCTCAGAATGTCAAATGAATGAAAAGCAAATGAATGTGGTAATCAGTGGAGTTTAGAAAAAAATAAAGCCCTGGATGGTGGCACAGTGGATAAGGCCCTGGCCTGTGAACCCAAAGGTCATTGGTTTGATTCTCAGCCAGGGCACATAACCAGGTTGCAAGCCAGGTCTCCAGCCCGGTCTTTAGGTGGAGGCAGGCTCAAGGCAATTATACATTGATGTTTATCTTTCCTCTTTCCCTCTCTGCCTCTTTCCCTTCACCTCTCTCTAAAGATAATAAATAAAATCTTTCTTAAAATTGTTTTAAAAGAGAAAAATGAAAAATGCTATTGCCATTGAGATGAAATTGGTTTGTAAATAAAGCTAAAACTCACAATACACTCCTAGAAATGTCAGGAACATACTCAAGAGGTTACAAATCCTGTGCTTATAGGCCAAAGCAAGAGCCAGAGGATTTTGAAAACTGTTAATCAATCCATTTTTTTACCCATAGGCTGATGAGGTTAGGAGTAACTTGATAAGACATATGTTTTGCTAATCTCACAATATTTTTTAAAATATATATATAAATTATCATAAGGTTAGTTCTCATATCCATTACCTCACAAAATTAACAAATTTCTTTGTGTGTGAGAAATTTTAAAATATACCCTGTTAGAAACTTCAAGTTCATGAAAGTGTTATGACTATAATCACCGTGCTGTATATTATAGCTCCAGGACTTATTTATTTGTAATGGGAAGTTTGTACCCATTGGTGAGCTCACAAATTCTTTTGGAGACTTTGGTTACAGGTATTATTAGTACATTATGAGAACTTGGACTTTATTTTTAAGTAGATTTCCTGGAAGTAGTAAACTATGATATGTTATTTATTTACCAGGTTCTCCTTTATTAGATCATAATAGATCATTTTGTGAGCTAAGAGAAAATCAATCACTACCTCTCTGATGGTTGAAAGTAGGGGCAAAAAAAGAGGTTCTGGAAAGGTCAGAATCTGAATTTGACAGAAAAAAAGATTAGCAGATTGGGAAAGTTTTCTTCATTCACTTTAAATGTTAAAATTATTTTACATTTCCTTCTGAAAGAATATTAGGAATCAATACACTTAGAAGAGTGGCAAATTGGATATTTAGCCTCTTTTTTAAGAGGTCTATCTTTTTAAAAAATATTGTGAGATTAGCAAAACATATATCTTATCAAGTTACTCCTAACCTCATCAGCCTATGGGTTGAAAAATGGATTGATTAACAGTTTTCAAAATCCTCTGGCTCTTGCTTTGGCCTATAAGCACAGGATTTGTAACCTTTAAAATCTATATAAAATAAAAATTTAACTCCTTTAAAATCTACCATGATTTAAGTTAACATCCTTTATACCAATGGATTAGTCCAGTAGCGTCCTAACTGGTCTCAGTAATTCCAATTCTTCTACCTTCATATATTTCCAACACAGAAGCTGCCTATACTTATATCTTATTAAAGTGTGAGAGTATATCAAATTATTCCAAGAATTTGTAAGTCAAACCAAAGTCACACAATAGTCTACAAGCCCCTTCCTGATCTGACTCTTTATTCTATCTCACTCTCCCACTGCTAGCTTTAACTAAATACCTTACTCCCTTTCCACTTCGTGCTTGCTATTCTCTCTGCCTGGAAGTTTTTCACCACAATTCATCACCAAACTCACTGCTTCACTTTTTTTCTGGTCTTTGATTCAATATCAATCTCCCAGTGAGGCCTTCCCTAAGTTGTTTTTTTTTTTTTTTTCCTTAATTAATTAATGTATTGTTCTATTACTCTTGTCCCATCCCCCCCCCATTGCTTTCCCCTGCCCTCACACTCTATCTCCTCTTCCGCAGTCAATTGCCACCCTGTGATCCACGCCCATGGATTGTTTATACTAGTTACTTGACCAAATCCTTCCCTCTTGTCTCCCCTCCCCGCCCCCCACCTCCCCTCTGGTCATTGTCAGTATTTTCCTTGTTTTCACACCTTTGGTTTTATTTTGTTCATTTGTTTGTTTCATTCATTAGTTTCCTGTATTAGGTGAGATCATATGATACTTCCCAAGTCAAGATTTGGAGTTGCCAGATTCTTAAAACTGACAAAAAATGAGTAAGTAACACTATATCATAAAAATATAACCATAGAATTAAAAGAGGCATCAATCTTTCTAAAATAATAGACACAAATAAAAGTAGAAGCTCATGATTATTTAACATAATCACAAAAACTCTGTAAAGCTGTCAGTCAGATAGATTTTGTGCCATTAATTATTGATACACCTATTACCTAAACTTGACAATTTGACAGGATTGACTATTCCTGAAAGTAAATTAACTTTAGTACAAGAGTTTATAGAATGGATCTAATATCTAAGCTACTCTAAGTTTATCCCAAGAAATGTTACAATAAATACTTATTTTATACTTTAATTGTTAGGTACATTATACATAAATAATTTGTTGCATTAATAGAGGGTACTTAAGCATTTTCCCCTTTGGGATATAGAAAGCTCATTTAGCAAGATGATTAAGATTAAACATTCATTTTTTAAAATTGGAAGCCATTCAAAAGTTATTTCAGATTTACATTCTTCTATTTGGGGGAGAATAATAAAACATTGCAATTGATTTAAAACTTGTATCACCATAGACACAGTCACTCTGCCTCATTCCTTCATGCAGTATTGAAATGATACCACTTTGTGTAGAAACTAATATGTATATATGTGTATATATATATATATATATATATATATAAAGTTATATAATGTCATAATTCCTGGGACAAAGTTTAATTAATCTATTCCATTAGAATTATAATTGGGTATTTAAGGTTGGAATAAGTGTCAAAAACCTAAAATCCACTATTTTATTTCTTAATGTTAAAAAAATAACTGGTTTTCAATGATTAAAAAGGCAGCTGATGCTTAGCATAAAAAGCATAGGTAACATTTTCTATATAAAATCATTTAAATTTAACATGAATCAGTTTATTAGAACTCCAGTGAAATGAGAGAATGTGGTGCAAATGCTTTCATTAATAGAATATGACTAATATGTGGAAAACAATTTTACAACTGAAAGCAGAAATTTTACAATTATTTGTCTCCAGACTGGAAGTATTTGTAACAATTACAATTTTTGATTATTTAAACTATTTACCTAGGTCATTAGAATATTTTAAAATTTTATTTAAATGTGTAATTACCTTAATAGGTGTCTTAAGTATCTATGTTGTTTAATGGTTACATATTTCATGTATTTGAAATGTATTGAATGGGAAATCAGATACACTGACAACATTTAACACTATATTTTTCACATAAAGATCCCATTTATAACAACATACAAGTGTTTAATCTGCTTGTGTAATTGTTTGGCATACAACAAAAATATGTGTGTGTTTACCTCATAAAGTAGATATATAATTGTACAGATGTGGTAAGGAAAAGGTTAATTATATTTCTTGTTAAATTCTGTCAGGGAGAGAAATAAATTAGGTAACATGTGCCAGTTAGGTTATACTATAACTATACTTTATAGACTGGCATGATCACTTTAATTAATGGTTGTACCTACATTTAGTAGGAGACTTGGGAATTAATATATGATGCATTCATCATGCTTTCATGGGAAATGAAAATCATGAGATAGCATAGAGAACACAACATATTCTGAGGAGTAAGATAATTTTTCTACAAGGGGTGAAGAGTAGGTTGTACACCCAGAGTTCCAACATCTTTAGCAGTCTGGACATGCTGTAAATAACACTGTTTCAATTACCATGAATGGCTGCTTAGTGCCATCCATCTCTGTATCCTTTAATCATCTAACATATACACTGTAGGCTTTTAACAAAAACAATTACATAAGTGTACTAGGAATGGAACAAACTGATCACATGATTTGGGGAATGGAACCAAGCATTTAAAAAAAAAAAAAAAAAAAAAAAAAAAAAAAGTTCCCTGGCATTTTTAATTAATAATAAGACCTGTTGGGGCAGTTTAATGATTTTATGAACAAGATTTTCAAAATCACACCTGTAACCAGTTTACAACTTTTTAAATGGAACCAATTTTTACAACATATTTTTATCTTCCTCTCAAATTTCTCATTAATGTTTTTAGCCCTAACCCCACTTTTGTTTGATAATGAGAGGCATGTTCAGATTCTGGGGTAAAAAAGAACTTTAACCAAATTTTAGTTTAAAACATTTTTTTCCCATCAACCAGTGTACATCAAAACATTCAACAAATCATATTTATAAATTTTTTAAAAATGGGAATTTTAATCCTAGCCAGTGTAGTTCAATTGATTAGGTTGCTTGCTGGCTAGTATTTCCAATCAGAGCACATACCCAGGTTTCGAGTTCAGTCCCCAGTCAGGGAGCATTGGAGATATAGCTAATCAAGTTTCTCAAGTCCATGTTTCTCTTCCTCTCTTTTTTTCTCTCTAAAATCAATAATCAGACTCTTTGGTGAGAAGTTTTTAAAAAGTGGTAGTTTGGAAGAGATAGAGAAAGAGGTATCAATTTGTTGTTTCTTTTATTTATGCATTTATTAGTTGACTCTTATATGTGTCCTGACCAGAAATTGCAACCTTGGCACATTAGGACAATACTTTAATGAAGTAAGTTACCTGGCCAGAGCCAAGCTTAATGAATATTTTAAACAAGCTATTGCAGGGCTTTGAACAAGCTGTACCTAGGAATTTTAATTATATAAGTCAATACATCTTTATACTTTAAATTGAGTTGAAATCTTTTCTTCCTGAAAAGATTAACACTTTTTAAATAAGATTTAAAGTATTAGCAAACTTATCAGAAATAAAATCAGAAGGAATATCATGTTTATTACCCCAAAACTATACATGCCTCCAGAGAAAGATGGTGACAGTCTCAGTTTTATATCTGAAGTCATAAAGTAGACACCTCATAGTTATTGTTTGAAGGTCAATTGAAAATGTTAGAAAGAGTGGAGAGAAGTAGGGAATGCACAGGAACCAGAATATTGTTGAAGAACTATTGGCTGTTCTACGTGCTGCTGGCAAGGTAAGTAAAGAGCTGAGTGTAATAGAAAGTTTTATTAATGAAAATTTATGGCAATATGTAATTGTGACCTGTGAGAACATGAAGGTGATATCTCAGATAATCTTATGGAGTAGACTAGTAATGATTTTTATTGTTTGAATAATAAGTAGTTATTAAAGAATTTTGTGAAAAGATGACATGATGTGCATTTTGGAGAGTGGATAGAAATAATGGAAAGGTAAGAACATTTAGGAAATTATTGCAAAGGCCAGGGAAGGAGTTTACTGTCCAAGCTACAGCAATGATAGTAGATCTACAGAGAAGGGAAGCAATCTGAAATGTTTACCAGTATAATAGTTAGTAAAACAGATCACAGTTGATGATTTATTAGCTACAGTGGACAAAAACATTGAGATTTGCAGTTTGTACAATTGAACCGATTGCAGTGTATTTAAAAAATATATTGTACAAGATAGATAAAAGATGTTGAAGGGATTGGCCAAAGAACATTTATGAATAACCTATAGGCATGGACAACAATATGGGAATAGGCTCAGGAAGAGGAGAGTGTGCAGTTCATTAGAGGTGGGAAAAGGGAGAAAAAACAGGAGCAACTATAACAACATAAACAATAAAATAATATTTTAAAAAAGATATACATGAGTAAGAATTAAAACTCCATTTGGAGATTAGGATATAATCAACAATCTATCACAAAAAAAAAAAAAAAATTCTTGGGATGTGTGGTTTCCAAAGTACAGATGCTTTTACTGGTCCTATAATTAGTTCAGAATTAAAATTATTTTGGCAATGTGAAAATGAAAAAAAAAAAAAAAACACTCATAATAAAGTCTTAATCTTCATACTGGACAATTCTGTGGCCCTGGAAAGCCACAAGGGCACAGTATTCACATCTGTTTTAACTTTACCAATCTTCACATCCTTTTACTATGCACCCACTCATCAAGAATCTGCCTGAGAAGAGGTGCACCATCAGATAAAATGCAGGGGCCTTCCCACTATTTTCCAATATCTTCCATTTTTACCAAAAAAGACTGACTTCTCATATGCTCTTAATCTTAATCTTACTATCCTGCCATTACTGTAGGGAATCATAAATGAATAGAACAGAAATAATCCTCTTACCTCAGGGATTTTGTATTTTAGTGATTAAAAGGATGCTATGAAATATCAATGTTAAAGTTGAGAAAGTATTATGATGATAACTGAATAATAAATTGTAAAGTACATGTTTTCAATTATTTGCATTTAAAAATAGTCAAGTAATATATATATATGTTTGGCATATAATAGAAATAGATCAAATAGTTGAATGACATTATCATAACAACAGTTTTGAATTATTTGAGTTCTTTCTACTTATTATTTTCAAACAGATTTCTTAGTAATTAGAAAATTAAAATAAAAATAGCTGATGATACTGAATCCTGTCTTGTTCTTGCAGGAAGCAATGAGATTTATATGTAAAATACTTTGTAAAAGAGGTCCATTCATCTCAATAATGTGCATTTTCATAATTTTATTTTGATATTCAATAATTATTTAGCAAAAAATATGGTGTCTGTTGTACACTAATTACATTTTTAAGGATGCCTGATTTCAGAATATGCTTTTTGAATGCTTAGAGTGTTCTTAACTTAAAAGCCTTTTCTGTCCTGGCTGGTTTGGCTCAGTGGAATGGCACCAGCCTGTGAACCCAAAGGTCACTGGTTCAATTCCCCATTCAAGGCACATAACCAGGTTGCAAGCCAGGTCTTTAGCCAATTCCTTAGCTGGAGGCAATTGAAAGACAACCATGCATTGATGCTGTTCTCTCTTTCTTCCTCTCTCCCTGCCCTTCTCTCTGAAAATAATAAATATTTAAAAAAACATTTTCTATTTAAATTTATAAATATATCATGATGATATAGATATGGGGATAGATAAATATTATTAAAGATTATAATAAAATTATGCAAAAACTTTAAATTTTAACATCATAGTAGATTTGAATACATCAATTTCAATTGATGTGTTGATATATTTGAAAGTGTATTAAGAGTAAAAATTTAAGGTGAAAACAAAATGATGTAAAGAATTTAAAAAGAACTTGATTAAGTAGTATTAATACTTTAATTTGGCATTTAGAATTTTGTTCTTTCTGAAACTAGAAGTGACCAAAAATTGGAGGTACTTTGGCCAAGATGGAGGTGTAGGTAGACACACTGCATCTCCCTCACAACTAGAAGAAATTTATATCTACCTCAAAACTAAATAAAAACAACACATAAATTTCAGAAAATTGAGCTACATGGAAGTGCAAGAAACAAAGAAGTAAGGACATCCTCAGCCAGGCTGGTAGGAGGGGCAAAGCAGGGGAGGAGAGCAGCAGTGGCAGCACTGAAGCTAAGGTCCCTGTGAAATCCCCAGTCATACATTTAAACCTGGAAATGTGGTTCTGGCACCAGATCTCGCAGCCTAGGGTTCCAGTGCTGGGGAAAACAGGGCCATATTGCTTCTGACTGTGGAAACCAGTGGGGGTTGGGGCAGAGGAAGAAACAGCTGGTCTCAATGGGCAAACAGCATTATTTCCTCTCAGATACCTCCCCCACATACAGTACCACAATGTGGTAAAATGGGTCACCCCACACTGAAAATCTCCTCAGGCTCCACCCCTTACAGTGTAACAAGTATGACAGAACTATCTAAGACATAAAGGCAAACACATAAAGCTGTCAAGCTAAGGAGACAGAGAAGTATGGCTAAAAAGAGGGACCAGATCAAGGTGCCAGTGGGAGAACTGAGCAGCGAAGAGGTAGCCAACCTAACAGAAAAGGAAATAGCCAACCTAACAGACATAGAGTTCAAAATGCTGGTGATTAAGATGCTTACAGACTTGACAAATATGCTTAAATACAACAGATGCAAGAAGGAAGAAGTAAAGGCTAGTGAAATGAAGTGAAATGAAGAAAAATCCACATGAAACCAAGGGTAAAGGGAAGAAAGCCAGTGTTCAAATCAATGATTTGGAACATAAGTAAGAAATAAAAATCAACCAGTATAGAAAGAGAAAACAAGAATTGAAAAAAACAAAAAAAAAAAAAAAAAAAAAAAAAAAAAAAAAAAAAAAAAAAAAAAAAAAAAAAAAAAAAAAAAAAAAAAAAAAAAAAAAAAAAAAAAAAAAAAAAAAAAAAAAAAAAAAAAGAAAAAATGAGGAGAGGCATAGGAACCTCTGCGACATATTTAAACATGCCAATATCCGAAGCATAGGGGTGCCAGAAGGAAAAGAGGAAGAGGAAGAAATTGAAAATTTATGTGAAAAAATAATGAAGGAAATCTTCCCTAATTTGGTGAAGGAAATAGCCATACAGGTCCAGGAAGCACAGAGTCCCAAACAAGCTAGACCCAAGGAGGACCATACCAAGACATATCATAATTAAAATGCCAAAGGATAAAGATTAAGAGAGAATTTTAAAAGCAGCAAGAGAAAAGAAGAAAGTTACCCATGAAGGGGTTCGTTTAAGACTATTAGCTGATTTCTCAAAAGTAACTTTGCAGACAAAAAGGGCCAGGCAAGAAGTATTCAAAGTGATGAAAAGCAAAGACCTACAACCAAGATTACTCTATCCAGCAGAAAGCTATCATTCAGAATGAAAAGGCACTTAAAGTGCTTCCCAGACAAGGTAAAGCTAAAGGAATTCATCATCACCAAGCCATTGTGATATGAAATGTTAAAGGGACTTACTTAAGAAAAAGATCAAATAATGAACATTAAAAGATAACAAACTTACAACTATCAACAACAGAATCTAAAAAATAAAAATAAAAACTATGCAAGCAACTAGAGAAGGAACAGAATCAAAGACATGGAGAACATTTGGAGGGGTGTCAGCTGGGAGAGGAAAGGGGAAGAAGAAGAAAAGGCATAACAATTAAGAAGCATAGTTGGTGGATGCAGAATAGACAGGAAGATGTTAAGAATAGAACAGGGTCGATTTTCAGCCTTTGGGCTAAGAACAAGTGAAGATCAGTACAGGAAAAGATAAAGTTAAAGAACTTACATGTGTGACCCATGGTCATGAACTAAGGGAGTGGGATTGCTAGAGGGAGGGGGTTCTGGGCAGAAAGGAGCAAAGGAAAAAGAAATTGGGACAAATGTAACAGCATAATCAATAAAAATGAAATAAATTTTAAAAAAGAGGGAAAAATTAAAACTAGAAATGACCATATTGTGAATTACCTTCTCTAAGGGTCTATAAACATCATGAGGGCAAAGTTCCTGACTCATTCACTGTATCCTTTTTCATAATACTTACTAAGCATATTAGTTATTTATTACTAAGTACAAATTGAGAGTCTTAAATTAGCAATAGTTATTATATTAGAGATGCTGTTTGTTATGGATAAATGAGTATGGCTTAGCTGAATCTACTGATTATGGATCTCTAACCAACATAAGTCAACCTAAGAATTGACTGGGAAGGGTTCACATTTTTTCTGATTCTTGTATTTATTGGTGAGAAACAGTTTCTTTTTTTTGGACTGAAATCTCAGATGCCCACAAGTGCTCTCTGTCTCTCTGTCCTTAGCCTTGTGGGTTTCTCCATGGACATTTCACAACATGGTAGCTTACTTCACCCTCAAGCAAACAAGAGAAAAAGGTGACAGACTATCATAAAAGCCACTGTCTTTTATAGCCTTATTATGGAAATGATATTGCATGATTTTTGTTGCATTCTACCAGTTAAAGGCACATCACTAGGTCTAGCCCACACTTAAAGAAAAATAATACATGTAAAAACATAGGAAGGAAGAGGTCATTGGGAGCCATGATAGAGCTGCCTAAAACATGATGTCAATATGCTTTTTTTTCTTTTTTTTTAAATGTAATTTTATTGTTGTTGTATTACATCCATCCGCTTTTTGCTCCCCTCTGTCCCCTTCGCCACCCAACCACTCCTCACCAAAGTCAACCCCACTTGTTGTCCATCTCCATGGTTCTTCCATGCTAGTTCCCTGACTAAACTGCTTCCCTTCTTTGCCTCCTCTTCTCCCACCCCTGATCCCACTTGCCCCTCCCCTCTGCCCACTGAAGGTCTGTTCATTGTATTCATGTATCTGGCTGTATTTTGAGTGTTTGTTTGTTTTGTTCATTATTATCCTGTAATGGATGAGATCACGTGGTATTTGTCTTTCACTGGCTGGCTTATTTGACTGACCATAATACTTTCCAGGTCCATGCATATTGTTGCAAAGGGTAGGAATTCCCTTTTTCTTTCTGCTGTGTAGCACTCCATTGTGTAAAGGTACCAAAGTTTTTTGATCCATTCATCCACTCTTTGGCACTTAGGCTGTTTCCAGCACTTGACTATTGTAAATAGTGCTGCTATGAACATAGGAGTACATAGGTATAACCCTAATAGTGGAATTGCTGTATCAAAAAGCAGTTACATTTTTAGATTTTTAAGGAAATTCCATACTGTTTTCCATAATGGCTGCACCAGCCTGTATTCTCACCAACAGTGCACCAGGTTTCCCTTTTCTCCACATCCTCACCAACACTTGTTTGTTGATTTGTTGATGATTGCCATTCTGACAAGTGTGAGGCGGTATCTTATTTTGGTTTTAATTTGCATCTTTTTGATGACTAGTGATGTTGAACATTCTTCCACTTGCCTTGGGCCTTTTGTATGTCTTCCTCAGAGAGTTGTTTGTTGAGGTCCTTTGCCCATTTTTTAATTGGGCTGTCTGTCTCCCTGCTGTTGAGTTGCATAAGTTCTTCATATATTTTGGATATCAAATCCTTGTCTGAGATATCATTAACAAATATGTTTTTCCATACATTTGGTTCCTGTTTGATTTCATTGGTGTTTTCTTTAGCTGAATAGAAACATTTCAGTTTGATATAGTCCCATTTGTTTATTTGTTCTTTTATTTCCTTTGCCCTTAAAGAAGTATCAGTAGACATATTTCTGCATAGGATATCTAAAATTTTACTGCCTATATTTTTCTCCAGGACCTTTATGGTTGCACTGCTTATATTTAAGTCCTTTATTCATCTTGAGTTTATTCTGCTGTATGGTGTAAGTTGGTGGTCTAGTTTTATTTTTTTGCATGTTGCTGTCCAGTTCTCCCAACACCACTTGTTGAAGAGACTATTTTTACTCCATTTTATGTTGCTTCACTCTTTGTCCAATATTAATTGACCATAGAATCCTGGGTTTATGTTTGAGCTCTCTATTCTGTTCCATTGATCTCTATGTCTATTCTAAGACCAGTACCAGAATGATTTCATTACAGTAGCCTTGTAGTATAGTGTGATGTCCGATATTGCGATTCCTCCTACTTTGTTCTTCTTTCTAAAGATTGCTGTGTCTATTCATGGCCATTTTTGGCTCCATATAAATTTTTGAAGTATTTTTTCTTTCTCTGCGAATATGTCATTGGTATTTTAATTGGGATTGCATTGAATCCATAGATTGCTTTTGGTAGTATGGACATTTTAATGATGTCAATTCTTCCCATCCATGAACATGATATATGCTTCCATTTATTTGTAGCTTCCTTAATTTTTTTCTTCAATGTTCTTTAGTTTTCTGAGTATAGGTCTTTTACCTCCTTGGTTAAGTTTTTTCTTAAGTACTTTATTTTTCTTGTTGCTATGGTAAAAATTATTTGTTTTCTAGCTTCTATCTCTGAAGTTTCATTATTGGTATACAAAAATGCTTTTGATTTCTGAATATTGACTTTATATCAGCTATTTTGCTAAATGCTTTTATTTTATTGATGAGTCTGATTAAAGGCTTGTCAATTTTGTGTATTTTTTCAAATAACCGGCTCCTGTATTTATTGATTTTTTGAATTGTAGTTTTAGTCTCTAAGTTATTTAATTTTGCTCTAGTCTTGATGATTTCCTTTCTTCTACTTGCTCTGGGCTTTGTTTGTTGTTGCTCCTCTAGTTCTTGCAGCTTTATGGTTAGGTTGTTTGTATTAGCTTCTTCTATCCTTTATAGGTAGGTCTGTATTGCTATTAATTTCCCTCTGAGGACTGCCTTTGGAGTGTTCCATAGGTTTTGGGCTATTGCGTGTTTACTTCCACCATGCTCACATGGTGCCACTGTGCATGGCTGTCTGACTGACCCAGAGAGTTTGTAATCAGCCACCAGGCCCAGGTACTGCTGAGTGAGAAGGACTGACTCAGTTTCAAAGCAATGAATTGACACTTTGGTGCACTGGACTTACATGCCACTCTGCAAGCCTTACTGACTGACCCAGCTGTAAGTTAGAGAATTTGTAATCAGTTGCCAGGCCCAGGTGCTGCTGGGCGAAAGACACCTCTTCAGGTGCCAAGTATTGTATCTTTGCTTAGACAGGGCAGGGCAGAAGAGGTTTATTTAGATGTAAATCAAAGAATTGTGATGAGGTGCCAGGCTCAGGTACCGCTGGGCAAGGCAGATTGCTTTCAGTGGGCAGGGCTATGAGGACTCCTCATACACAAGCACCTTGGTGCAGCGCAGTCCACTTGTGGTGTGGGCAATGAGTCAGCACCAGGATCCCCACAGCTGCCTCCCCATTTCACTCCTCTAAGCCAATGCCTCAAACTCTTCCCACATGTCTCTAGTCCTCTCTGCCCTCCCTCTGCTGGAGGCCAGGGTAGTTGGGTGCCAATGTATTTTCACTGTGGTCACACTAGTAGTTCTCTGTCTCCAGGGTTCTCTCAGGCCAGCAAACTTTATGGCTTTCTGCCCTTCTCAGCTGGATGCTTTTCTGCTCTCCACCATGTTGTTGTAGGCTGGGACACCCAGCTTTGATCCCAGAACCCACCCTTCTCAGGTGGAGCTTTTGGCTCTGTGCCCTCGGCTGCTGCCTCTGGTGGGGGCCCAGCCAACCCTCTCACTTTTCTGATATTTCTACCAGTCACGTTATGATGAAGAGTCCTCTTCTGTTCTGTCTGTGGTTGTGGTTATAGGACTTCTTTCCAGCTGGTGTTTTGTTGGTAATTCCAGCTGACTTTTTCTCCAAAAACGTAATTCCAGATGTGACTTGGGAGGAGATTGGTGTAGCTCCACTTACTCCTCTGCCATCTTGCTGGAACGTCCTCAATATGCTTTTAATTGATAGATGTTTAAGTGAAATTAACTCAATAAACACTGACTCGGCATCCACATATAGCAGGATGAAAAGAAGCAGACATTATATGTAAATTTATTCTTACACTAAATGCAATATTTATATTTATTTAGTTTAAAATGTTCTAATGCACCATTTAGGCCCTAGACTTTTAAATATTAAATTAGTAGAAAAATAATGCAATTAATTTAGAAACATCATATTATATGACAAAATTACCTTTTCCAAAGAGGCTGAAGAATCTTTATGGTTGCGGTTCTTTGGAGAAATTTTAAATTCATAAGAGACAACCATAGAGGTATCAAAATTAGTTTTTAATGGGAGAATTATCTGCAAACTATTAGATACTTAACCATCTTATTTCAGTGTCATACTCAATAGTTCAATGGTTGTAAGCTTATGGTCAGGCACCTCAAAAACTTTTCCAAGGTGTCTGCCTGCCTAAAACTATTTTCATAGTAATAGTAAGACATAATTTACCTTTTTTCTCTCATTTCTTCACCAGCAGAAATAGTTTTCCCAAGCATATGTTGCATGTGATCTTAAAAAGAATGAAAAAGTAAAGCCCTTGCTGGTGGATCAGTGGATTGGTGCCAACCTGTGAACCCAAAGACTTCCTGGTTCAATTCCCCAGCCAGGGCACATAACCAGGTTGCAGGCCATGTCTCCAGCCAGGTCCATGGCTGAAGGCAGGTGAAAGGCAACCAAACATTGTTGTTTCTCTCCCTTTCTTCCCCCTTCCCTGCCTTTATCTCTAAAAATAATCAATAAAATCTTTTTAAAAATTGGAAAAAAAAAGAATGAAATAGTAGACATGAAAATCCTGTTGATATATATTAAGTCAAACTTTAAAGAGAATAGATATTTTTTGAAAAAATATAATTACCTTTCACAAAAATATAATTTATGTTAACATATAACATACACCATATAATAAAATAATATATGTTATTAAATTTCTCAGTTTTAATATGTGTTGATAAATACAGCTGATGTAAACTAAAGATCTTTGGGATTCTTAATTTTTAAGAGTGTAAAGGATCCTAATGTAACAAGACCCTTGGGGTTTCCTCAGTTTTAATGGGTCCATTTTGCCCTTTGCCAAAAAAAATTATTTCATTTTATTGTATTGTGTTATATTGTATTACATTCATCCCATTTTCCCCCCACTGCTTTCCTCTTCACCAACCTTCCCACCCCCTCACAGTCAGTCCCACATGTTGTCCATTTACATGAGTTATCCATGCTAATTCCCTGACCAAACTGTTCCCCTTCTTCGCCTCTTTCTCTTCCTCTCCCTCCCCTCTGCACACTGAAAGTCTGTTCCTTGTTTCCATGCCTCTGGTTCTATTTTGATTGTTTTGTTCATTAGTCTCCTGTATTGGGTAAGATCATATGGTATTTGTTTTTCACTGTCTGGCTTATTTCACTAAGCATAACACTCTCTCGTTCCATTCATGTTGTTGCCAAAAATGAGGAGTTTCTTCTTTCTTTCTGCTGCATAGTATTCTGTTGTGTAAATATACTAAAGTTTTTTGATGAATTCATCCACTGACAGGTATTTAGGCTGTTTCCAGCACTTGGCTATTGTAAATAACACTGCTATAAACATAGGGGTGCATAGGTTCTTATGAATTGGTGTTTCAGGTTTCTTCAGGCATAATCCTAGCAGTGGAATCACTGGGTTAAAAGGCTGTTCCATTATGAGGGAATTCTATACTGTTTTCCACAGTGGCTGCACCAATCGCATTCCCACCAATAGTGCACCAGGGTTTCCTTTTCTCCACATCCTCATCAACACTTATTATTTGTTGATTTGTTAATGATGGCCAGTCTGACAGTTGTGAAGTGGTATCTCATTGTGGTTTAAATTTGCATCTCTCTGATGACCAGTGATGTTGAACATCATTTCATATGCCTATGGGATCTTCCTAGGTCCTCCTCATAAGAAGTATCTGTTCAGGTCCTTTGCCCATTTTTAAATTGGACTGTCTCCCTGGTGTTGAGTTGTATAAGTTCTTTATATATTTTGAAGATCAAATCCTTATCATTGGCAAATATATTTTCCCATACACTTGGTTCTCTTTGAATTGTGCTGTTTCTTTAGCTGAGCAGAAACTTTTCAGTTTGATGTAGTCCCATTTGTTTATTTGTTCCTTTATTTTCTTTGCCCTTGGAGAAGTGTAAGTGAAAATATTGCTGTGTGGGATATCTGACATTTTTCTTCCTATGTTTTTCTCTAGGATGTTTTATGGTGGCACGACTTGTGTTTAAATCTTTTATCCATCTTTGGTTTATTCTGGTATATGGTGTAAATTGGGGCTTCAGGTTCATTTTTTTTTTTTTTTTTTTTTTGCATGTCCCTGTCCATTTCTCCCAACACTACTTGTTGAAGAGGCTAATTTCACTCCATTTTATGTTCCTTCCCCCTTTGTTAAATATGAATTGACCAGAGTCTTGGGTTAATTTCTGGGCTCTCTATTCTGTTCCATTGATCCATATGCTTATTCTTAAGCCAGTACCAGACTGTTTTGATTACAGTGGCCTTATACTATAGTTTGATATCCAGTATTGTGATTCCTCCTACTTTGTTCTTTCTCAAGATTGCTTTGGCTATTTGTGGTTGTTTTTGGCTCCATATAACTTTTTGAAGTATTTTTTCAATATCTGTGAAATATGTCATTGGTATTTTAATTGGGATTGCATTGAATCTGTAGATTGCCTTGGGTCGTATGGACATTTTGATGATGATAATTCTTCCCATCCATGAACATGGTATATGCTTCCATTTATTTGTATCTTCCTTAACTTCTTTCTTCAGTGTCCTATAATTTTCTGAGTACATTCCTTTTACTTACTAGGTTAAGTTTATTCCTAATTTCCCTTTGAAACCCCAAACAGGGTCCCCCTGTTTCTTTTTTATCCAAAATGACATATATATCTCATTTTGTTTCACCATGTTTGGAGTTTTCATGCTCGTATGAATTCTTTCTGTGCATGTATCAATATTTTTCTCCTATTAATCTGCTTAATGTTGTTTGAATTATTCAATCATCCAAAAACCAAAGAGGTAAAGGGAAAATTACTCTGGCCCTAACAGTTTCTAAACAACTTAGATAAAAATCACTGTTTTGATAAAAATAAATTTATATTATTAAACTTATTTTTTATAATACAGTCTACTTAGTTAAAACTATAGATGTTATCACTTCAATGAGCAAAAGCATTCTTGGAAATAAAAATCATCTTTTAAGAAAACTATTTTGAGTGTGAATGTATAATCAATCAATGGTCCCATTAATCATATAATCATAGCAAGAATATTTAATACATTAATGTAACTGGAAATATTAGAATAATATTTCCCATTTAATAGAATAAGATTATTAAGTCAGGATCATAATTATTTTAGCAAAATCAGTATGAGGGCACAATATAATGACTTTTAATGCATTTTAGGTGTATATTTTAATAAGTCTAGTGCTTTACATTGTAAAAAATAAGGGCTGTAAGTGAAAAGGTATATATTTTACTAACCTACTGATACAAATATATACTATTTTTCACAATATTATAAACAAAACCCTCTAGTATCTTTTGTAATATACAATTGGGAGATTCTTGTCCTTCAGTTATTAGTTTTAATAATATGCTATTGTAAGATATTATTATCTATTAGTGTATTAAAGTAGGAGCAGAGGTCATTACACTAAGCCGATCAGTAATGTTTGGTGATGAATTATAACAGAAAAGTCTCCATGACATTAAAAACTCAAGTTTTATTTCATTTTATTAAGATCCACTGCATTTAAGATGGGAAAGGGGCCAGCAACAGGTTACTAGTTAAAGGTCAAATAAATTTAATTGTTAGCTTCAAATCCTCTAATCACAGATATGCTCAAAATTGTACTAATTTTCTGTGTCCCAGGAAGAACACCAAGCATTGCAAAAGTGGACAAATTTTTTTGCAGAAAGCTAGTTTAATAACAGATGAACCTATAAAATAATATTTGTCATCCCCTCCAAGCTTTTAATCCATAGAGCAAAACTTACACAAGGTAAAACACCATTTCACTTTCATTCTGCATAGGATATAATAATTTACAAGAGACCATCATGGCCATAATGAAAATGAAGAAAAGATTTGTAATTATGGAAAAATATCAGTGAGCTAAGCATACAGAGAAACAAATTGCTGAAGAGGAAAAGTCTACATTGCTAATTGTGAGCACAGCACAAGGAGAAACAAACTATATAGAATGAGGTGGAGGAATCAGCATAACTTCCAACAAACATTGTATGACCATATCAGAACTGGCCAGACAAGTCACAAATTTAAAAATCCACAATCACAGTTATTCACTTGCCAATTCTGTCCTGAGGGATCTTTATGGTGGCAGGGCAATGCATTGAAAGCAGAGTCAAGGAAAGAAGATGGAGAAAGAAACTTTAGAAACATGAGTTTTTGTGAAAACTGAAGGCCAGCAGCTAGCCAAAGACTTTGGGCAGGTAGGATTGCTGAGAGAAATATCCAGGGCTATTTCTGGTTGTACTTTGTGAGATCAAGGTAAGGGAGGAAAGTCAGAAGAGCTAATAGAAACACCTTCCTTGAAGGCACAGCAATGGTCAGTAAATGCCAGGTGTAGTACAGGAAAATTTAAATAAATCATCTACAAAGTGGCACTTAATAAGTGTGTGGCAGCAGTTTGAAAGTGATTGGCTGTAGAAAAAGAGCTGAGGGAAAGAGCTCCAAAACATCACAGAGACTTGGCTGAGTTCACAAGGACAGCTCAAAGAAGTAATATATAGACCAGGATCATTTAACAAAATTCTACAACACACACAAAAGGTCCTCAACAACTGAAAACAGCACCCAATAAAATAGGTGGAAAAGAAATATGATTAAGAAAGGCATCCTAAAGAGCATAAATTAAATACCTGAGCATCTCTAGAAGGGGTGACTGGTTTGTAAAGAAGAGAGGGCACTGGAATATCTTCTTTACTTAGAATTCAAACCTTGCCCAAAATAAAGGGGGAGCAAGGAGAAAATTTTGATCCCATCTTAAAATATTTGAAGTCAGTGATTAATGAATCAAATTAAATATAAAAAGCAAACATAGAACAAACTCATTTATACGTTAAATGGATTTCTTCTTCCTCCCAGACAACTTGGTAGAAAAAGAGCTAACAGTATAAAAATTTTCTATTTTAGTCTCTACACTTTTTCACAAATACAGAACATGTAAAGAAGTAAAAAAAGAGACCCATTACAAGAGATAAAACAGCAACTGAAAAACCAGTATGCAGAAAATGAAATTAGCAGAAAAGACTTTTGTTTAAATGGTATAAATAAATTAAATAACCTACTGGACAATTTGTAAAGTATATAAATAGATGGAGACATTCAAAATGAAATCAAATTATAAAAAGATATACAAGTAATGGAAGAACTCACCAGATGAGCACCCTAGGAGTCAGGGCACAATGGGAGAATTTGAAAATAAGTCACTAGAAGTAAATAAAATTGAATAATTTGATTAAAATTAATCAAAAGTGTATCAGATCTTTGGGACAGTATCTTGTGTTTAACCATGTGGTTAAATAGGATCACAGAGAATGAGACAAGATTGAATAGTAATGGACTTGACAAAATATTTGAAAATAAAATAGCCAGTTTTCAAAAATTGAACATTCAAGTATGTATATATAAGTATATATAGAAAAAGTTTATTTAGAATAAATTATATATATACACACACACATAGACACAAGTATGCCAGTAAATATATACTGTATAAATTATACACTATATCCATACATAACTGTAATTCATGTTCATATATTAGAATACGTAGGTCCTGGCTGGTGGCACAGTGGATAAGGCACCTACCTGTGAACCCAAACGTCGCTGGTTCAATTCCCAGCCAGGACACATAACCAGGTTGCAATCCAGATCCCCAGCCAGGTTTGTAGCTGGAGGCAGGCGAAAGGCAACCATACATTGATGTTTCTTTCCCTCTGTGCCTCTCTCCCTCCCACTCCCTCTAAAAATAATAAATAGAATCTTAAAAAAATAATATGTAAAGATATAAGAACATGTTTTATATACTTATATAAGAACATATATGACCAACCCTGGCTGGTGGCACAGTGGATAAGGCACCTACCTGTGAACCCAAACGTCGCTGGTTTAATTCCCAACCAGGGCAATATAACCAGGTTGCAAGCCAAGTCTCCAGCCAGGTCCTTAGCTGGAGGCAGGTGAAAGACAACCATACATTGATATTTCTCTCTCTCTCTCTCTCTCTCTGCCTCTCTCCCTTCCCCTCTCTTTGAAAAATAATAAATAAAACCTTTTTTAAAAAAGGAACATATATGTATATGAGGTCTATCCCAAAAGTATTGAGCCAATGTCAATATAATTAAAAGTTTATGTAGACAATACTTTTGGGACAGACCCTGTATATGGTACATGCATATAAATATTTTTATCAGGCTTCCACAATCTGTTAAAAACCATATACAAATAGAGTATCACCAATCATACTTAATTGAAACATCTTGAAAATTTTCTCCTAAATTGGGACAAAAATATATGTCTATTTTCATTGCATCCATTAAGTATTTCACAGGCTCACTTATCCAGTGCAAAAAGTTACAAATAAATGAAAAACATAAAGATGGGAAAGGAATAGAAAAAATTTAAATACAATTTAATTATATTTATACATAGAAATATATATTTGTTCAAAGAGTGCACACAATATATTGGCAAAGTTGTAGTAAAATAAACACACCACAAAGTGTTATATTTTGAAATAAATGTATTCTTATATGTAAATACATAAACATAGTCATTATTTATTAATTGTTCATAAAAATCTTCATTTGTTGCAATAATAGACTTGATTTTACTTCAGAATCCCGAGTATGCTTTGATTAACTTTTCTTTATCCATGGACATCATAATGTTTTCAATCTTAACTTTAACAGCCTCTTTATGGAAACGAGGTTGTTTATTAACTTCTCTCTCACAAACTCTGCATCCATAAGACTCTATAAAGGATTTGTATGTGGTGAACTAGGTGGCCAGATTTTCTTTGACCATAATTCAGAAACATTGACACTGAGACATTCTTATACCTTTTTGTCATTATGTACTGGTGCACCATCTTGTTGGAAGATAAACATGACATCTATTTGCAACTTGCTTCATCGATGATACAACTATTTCTCTCAAAACATCAAGGTAAAAATCAGCAGTCACCTTCAAGCCTTGTGGAAACAAATGCAGGGTCATGATATCTCCTTCATTGCTGACAACACCTAACACCATCACTATAGCAGGAAATTTCATTTTCATGACAATTGGAACTTCATTAAGATTCTCACAGAATCACCTGTTATTTCTTCTGTTTACTGTTTGATCCTGCTGAGGATTCTTTTCATCAAAGAAGAAAATCAGAGGGTTTTTTCTTTGGGATTTTTCCATTTTGTTAGCAGTTTCCTTGCTTTTTCAAAGTGCCTTTCCTTTGTCTGCTGTGTCATAAACGGGTCTCTTCTACGAACATACCATCTGTATCTGATACCTTCAGCAATAATCTCGGAAACTGTTATATCCAACATCTACAGTTCTCTTGCTATAGAGCACATTGAATTTCCTGGATTTCATTGATGCTCTCCTGGATTCTGTGTATAATATCTGGACTTGTGCGATCCTTATGTACCTTATGCATTTTCCTTGTTGGCGTGGGGACTTCAAGATCAGCATCATTCACCTTCTTCACATTGTAAACTGTAGGTAAAGGGATGTTATTGAAGAAGTGTGCAATTTCCTTAGCAGTTCTTCCTGCATGCAGTCCAGAAATTATGGTTACTCTAACATCATATGCCTTTGACATGATGGTTGCTCTCAGACATAAATACTTTATATCTGAAACAATGGTGTTAAATCATAACCTTAAAAAACATAGATTTTCAAAATTAATAAGAAGCATGTGAAATGAGATGCAAATTTTTGCCAATTTATCACACACATCATGCATTTAAAAACCCAGATACCTACATAAAATACTCAAAATACTAAATAAATTCAGAAAAATCTCAGGAAGCTAAGTAAATATTAAAACATCATTGCATTACTATACTAAAAGCAAACAAACACTTGGGAAATTAAATTTTTGAACATATTATTTACAAAAGATTGAAACATCAACAATATAGGAAAAATCAAACAAAAGAAAAGTAAGACTTTCACACTGAAATGAAATAAATCTGAAATGAGAAACATATTTGAAAACTATATTAATAGTGATGCATACTGTGTTCACTGATTGCAGGTATACATATATATAATTTAAGTCATTTGTTCTATAAATGATTTGAAATTTCAACAAAACTTTATAAAAACTGCAGTCAGCTTTTCTTGTGAATGTTAGAAGTTGATTTTAACATTTTACATAGAAATTTTATATAGAAATAGAGAGAATCTATAACACCCAAAATGTGCTTAAGAAGAGTGAACTAATTTGGCAAAAATAAGTTTATTTTATACATCACTGTAAATAAACAACAATAGAGATAGTGTTTTGTAACCAAAATGCAGACAAATTGATCAATGGAACAGAATTTTAAAAGTCAGAACTAGACCCATTCATATATTATCAACTGATTTTTCAACATATGTGCTAAGGCAATTTGATAGGGAAGAAAAATCAATTCTAGGAATGGTGTTGTACCAGCTAGATACACACATGCAGAAATAAACCTTGAAACCTATCTTGGTACTAGAATTTTTAAATAAGTAAAAATGAATCATGGACCTAAATAAAACCAGAGCCATAAATCTTCTAAAGAAAACGTAACAGTTCAACTGTGATTTTGGAATAAGCAAAGATATTTTTGTATATACAACAAAAACTACTAAATATTAGATTAAAATAATACAATCTACTTAACCAGATAGTAATTTCTAATTAGCAAAAGAAAGTAAAACAGAACAGGTAAATTATATCATGGGAAAATATCCTTAGCACCTATATTTCACAAAGTATTCTTATTTATAACATGTAGAGATTAGTACAAGTCAGTAATACAAACATAGCCAAAATTACAAACTGTCAAAAAGATCTAAAAAGGCACCCGGCAAAGGAAGATATACTAATACACACATGAAATGTGCTCAAAAACAATTAAATGATGAAATTTAAACTACAGTATATTGTGATACCAATTCCTAGACTAGAAAAATGTAAAATATTAACAACACTAATTATTGGCAACTTTGTACGGCAACAGCAACTGGCATATGTTTTTGACAATGTATAAATTAATATAAACATGTCAGTTATTTGACACTTTCTCATAAACTTATAAATATATCTATTATGTTACTCAGCAATCCCACTCCTATAAATTTGCATACTAGAAATTGAAATGTGTTCACAGAAGGTCTTGCACAAGATAGTTTCTCAAAGTTTTATTTATAGTAGCCAAAAACTGGAAAAAAATCAAATTGTGATTTATTTATATATTCATGCAATATATTACTATACATCAATGAAAGAAGCAAACATGGATACTGCAACAACATGGATATATCATTTTTTAAAAAAGCATGGTACTGAGAAAAAGTAGCTAGACAAGACATAATGCATGATATCTTTATATTAGTTCAGGAACACAAATAAGAGAGTACATTCTGGTATGAAGGCAACATGAGGGTAGTTACATGTATGTAGATATTAGTATCAAAACTCATTTATCTGTTTACTTAATATCTGTGCATTTTATTTTATTCATACCTCAATAATAATATAAGTATTAATAATAATGATAATGCTAATAATGTTCTGTGACATTTTTACATAGAAGTTAAATTATCAAATAATTTATATGAAAGGAATTAACTTTGAAAGTGACCCCAGATCACAGCCATTGCATTTGGGCTGGATTTAAAAACTGTTATTACTCATGTAATGGCTTCGACTTCTGTTCAGTATTTACATAATAATTATAGCTCTTTAATGAGGATTTCTATATGCCTACTATATGACAAAAACAGTAATGTTTGTCAGGTATAGCAGTGATTATAAGGTGAAGGTACATAGATTAATAGATAGATGATGATGATAGATATACAGGTAGATGATGATAGATAATAGTAGGTGATAGATTAGAGATAGATATAGATACATATGGATAGATTATCCATATAATTGTAGATAGATGATAGATAGACAGACAGACAGATAGATAGATAGATAGATAGATAGATAGATAGATAGATGATAGATTCCTGAGTGCCTGCTATATGACAGAAATGGTCCTGTTTGTCAGAAGGATGGCAGTGATTATAAAGTGATTTATATTCCTTTGGGATTATAGTAATGAGGGGACCCAAACTAGTAATACTAAGGGCAATAAGAGATAACAGTATAAAAAAGCAATTATGGGCAAAATTGAGGCAATGCATACTCATGTTTTAAAATGTGTTTCACATTATGCTACGTTTAAAAATCTCTCTCTGCCATGTTAATTATTCAGCTCTAAATCTGCTTTCCAAAGCACTTAAAGTTTACATGTAATGTACAGTCTCTTTCTTCAAAAATAACTAATTACTTCACATGACATTTTATCAATTCAATAAGAAAATCTTAGCAAATAATGATAAATTTGAGAGAAAGAACACCCTAAGTAAGTAGATAAGAACAGTAATTATATCCTAGATCAATTCAGATAAGCAATAAATTAATGTTCATTAATGGCATTAATAAAGTATAAAGCCTGGTTCGATTCCCCAGCCAGGGCACATAACCAGGTTGCAAACCAGGTCTCCAGTCAGGTCTGTGGCTGAAGGCAGGTGAAATGCAACCATACATTGATGTCTCTCTCCCTCTCTGCCTCTCTTCCTTCCCCTCTTTCTAAAAATAATGAAATAAAATCTTTAAAAAATAAAATAAAGTATAAAGCCTTGTAAAACTGTTATTTTTTTATGAAAAATGTATTAAGTTATAGATCTGGGTTAGGTTCTACCTTAATCCTATTAGCAAATATCTTCTGACCACTCCTACACAGAGTTTTAATAAGATTGCTGAAACATTTAACTTGTAGAAGAGTGCTGGTTCAAAATGTTTATTTTAGTATAACTAAACTAGCCTCACACATGTATATTTCATTATAAACCCACAAAACCAAACCAATGAAAATGAAATACATCACATACATCAAAGTAATTCAAAGTTCTCAGACTGTTGTTATGAAATTTTTAGGTCTAGTTCTTTAAAAAGTGAGTCATGTTTCAGGAAGAGTTGGAGAGAAGCTCACTTGTGTTGATAGCAACAACCACATTCCATTTTTCATTTACTCAATTGGCTGCTGTAAAAAATCACCATGATGGCCTCAAACAATAGAAGTTTATTTTTTCACAGTTCAAAGGCCAAAAGTCTGAAATCAGTATCCCTGAGCTGAAGTCAAGGTCCAGACTCTATGGGAGGCCCTGCCTGCTGCTCACACTCACTGTGTCCACACCCCTGCAGTCTCAGCCTCTGTAACTGGTCACACTGCCTTTCCATTTTCTTGGACTTAACAACCCTCTGCCTCTTGTAAGGCCACTTGTGAAACCAGTTAGGACCACCTTGAATAAACCAAGCTAACTTTATTATCTCAAAATTCTTTAAACATATCTGCAAAGATTGTTTTTTCCAAATATGGTAATGGTTCCAGGTAAGATTGCATGTTTCCCATTCTCTAACTTTTTCCCCTGAGAATCATTTTCCAAGTAAACCATTTGGAAGTGAGTCATATTTCAGGGAGATTTGGAAAGAAACTTCCTTAGGACAACTGGCCTGACCCAACCTAAGTGTGTGGGTAGATTCCACCATTAACTGGTGATAAGGAGGAGTATGGATACAGACACCAGGAGGAGGCTGCTGTGGGAGATGTGGTGGTAGTTGCAACTCATCATTCCTATTTTCTGCTTTAAATAGAAAACAGGTGACATGCTGAGTCTGAGGATATGTGGGAGTTCAGAGAAGAGAGGGGAATATTTGAAATAGCCAAGTAGGCTAGTGATATAAAATGGATTGGTATATAGAATATACTTTTTGAAAAGCATGGAAGGTTCATGTAGCAGAGATCATTAACAATTAACATAATCTGAAATATATTTTCTTGAAATCTGAATTGCTTACTCTGCCTGAAACATCTACCTTCATATGGTTCTACCTTTTTATCCCCCTTTTTTATTCTTTATTTTATTTTATTAAATGTTTTATTCATAAATTCAGAGAGAAAGGCAGGAAGGAAGAAGAAAGGGAGAAAAGCATCAATGTATGGTTGTCTTTCACGTGCCTCCAGCTAAGGACGTGGCTGGAGACCTGGCTTGCATCCTGGTCATGTGCAGTGACTGGGGAATTGAACCAGCAACCTTTGGGTTCACAGGCCAGCACCATTCCACTAAGCCACACCAGACTAGTTTTACCTTTTAAAATTAAATTTCATTGGGATTAACATCGATTATTACAATTATGCCTTTTAAGTGTACAATTCCGTGATAAATCATCTGTATAGTGTGTCCACTGCATTTCAATGTCTTTTTGTTTTTGGTATTTATATGTTATGTTTACCACTGATTCAGCATAATCTGTTACATTTACAAATCTCTGATTAGAAAGAAAAGATTGCCAAAAATTGTTCAAATGATCATTTTAACCAAACATCTTATCCTATTGTAGTGCTGTAACCAGTACAGAAGAAATAATTGGGATACATGGAATTTTAAGACTATTTTTAAATAAGTTTTAGTGTGTGGATGGATGGTAAATTTATCACAAGGTCTATCCACTCATAAGTTTCAATTCAATTTCTATTTATTTGTGTTACTTTTCTCATGTACTCCTTATAATATCATGATGGTTATGGTAGACTAATCAATTACAGATTTTGAAACAACAAATCCTTCTCAAAATTTGAAGTCTTTCAATTTGCTTATAGCATAACACTGATATTTAAGTGTAATATATTCAATTAAAACCAGATGTTCCATATAAAAATAAGTAAAGAAATAATAATTTGATATTCCATCATTTAATACAGCATTATTCCTTACTGTTATCTGTTAAATCCTATTATAAAGCTAAGTATAAAATGAATATGACAAGGATCATCTTAACACTAGGAAAGGGCAGGGGATGTGGAAATAAAATAGATAAGCAATTATGAATTTGTGAAATCATATATTCTGTTATGTTTTTGCTGAGGACATTCTAGAGCTGCACCTATGCTTTGTTGATCACTTTGTAAGGGGTATACATTCAATATATTTGGTTAATTTTTTTTTATTTGGTTAATATTCACTGCAGGATTAGATGGTCTTCAGAGGTGACATTGGCTTTTACTCCGTATCACCTATTTCTCTTTATATTCAAACATAATTTTATAGAAGATTCTGAACTTCATCAGAAAATGTGGAAATAAGCATTTTGTCTCATTGTACACTAAATTAGTATAAAATCGGTATAACAATTTCTCTAGATTCATTTATTGAAAGACTTTTTTATGTTCTTGGATATTCCTGAGTAGGGAAATAGGTTTCCAAAAAGATTCTCTTGCCCTAAATGTTTCCCAACCAATGGATTTTATTAAAATAAGAAACTACAAAATATTTTGTTATAGACTTTATGCTCTTTGTGTAGCTTCTTTTGTTTATAGCTTTCTTTATCATTGTATCAACTCTTGTTCACCACTTGGTTTCAAAGTTATGATGGTGATAACAACATATCTCAAATTATTTTATAGGACAGGAGTTGACACTAGAAATTATTTCTAAATACTGAGATTACTTCTAACACTGATATGAAAATAAAGCATGAATATGTCATCTGCTCTTAAGAGCATGTATAATGTTTGATGTTAGTAGAGTGTGCTTTATTTGAAAATCATAGTTGAAAATTTTGTTTTTTTCTTAGGTTTTAACTTTACTATGTATTTTATATTGTTTTCCATGGCTTTAGTATGTAGAACCAAGAACTCTGTTCCTTGATGTTCATAGAGGAGTTAGTTATTCAGGATCACTAGTCTGGGCCTTATGTTCATAACAAACACTAGTCACTTTGCACTTTAAAAAATCAATTGAATTTAAATAATTCTTTTAGAGTTCCAGTTTGCAAACATTAAGACCAGAATTATTGATAGAATGCAAATCATGCATATAGATAGATGAGAATGCAATTAGCTGTATTAACTTGTCAGGATTAATTTTCCCCACTGTTATTTTATATTCAATGGTGGTTTCATAGCCACCATTGCTTGACTTTCATGTACTCAGAATATCTAAGTTTAAAAGATAAAAATTGGCCCTAACTGGTGGCACATAGGGTAAGGCTCTGGCCTGTGAACCCAAGGGTCTCTGGTTTGATTCTCCAGCCATGGTACATAACTGGGTTGCAAGCCAGGTCTCCAGCTAGGTCCGTAGCTGGAGGCAGGTGAAAAAGGCAACCATACATTGATGTCTCTCTCCCTCTCTCTCTTCCCCTCACTCTAAAAATCAGAAAAAAATCTTAAAAAAATAAAAGATAAAAATTGACTGCCTTGTACTTACTGAGATGTTTGCCCACATTTGTATTTAAAACTCACAGATATAGCTATTTACTGTGTTCTACCCTTTCAGAGAAGTCCCTTGAACGTTAATAATTCCAAGCCACAATAATTTTATAATTATACAGTTATAAATTATTTTATATGATGTTAAAACTTGGCTTTAATATTTTACATTGCAATTTATTGTTCAAGGTTCATTGCCCACAAAATAATAATTTTAGTCACGTAAAGGGAACTATACATTTAGATAATTGTGCAAATGGATTTCATTTAATCATTTCTAAAACAGTTCAAATTCACAGCTCAATTAAAAGGTGATGGATTACATGTAATTTGTTCCCTTTTATAGATTATAGATTAGAGATAAAATTACCTCCTTTGTCACAGCAGGTTTCTGGCTTTCAGTGTCTCTCTGCTTGTACACATACTTACATGTTTTAAGATACACTAATTAGTACCCATACTCAGGAGTCTCAGGGGATCTAGCAGAAATTTCTTGCAGATAATATGTTTTAACCATTTTAAAGTCAGAAATCCTGACAATCCTTTCTGGCCTAAAATGTTTATGTTATAGGCTAAAGGTACTTATTTAGTACAAAATCCAGTTCACAAAATAATTGCTTATCTCAAAAATCTTCTTTAGACACTCTTTAAAAAAGATCTGCTTCTGGAATTTGGAATTTACTGCCTAGACACAATAAATTGGAGACTGGCATGTTCCATGTAAAAATGTAAAGAATAGGTAATTATATTAAATGAACTTTCTTCAACAATAACATAAGGAGCCCAAGGATGACATTTCTTGAGCTATTTTTATCTTTTGAATTATTGGAAAATTCTGTGGTACAGCAGATTGCAACTTGAACTGCTTGCCACACATCTTTATAAACAAAGTGTTTATCTTTCCTCAGCTGACAGTTGAATGAATACAAAAGAGAACATGTAATTTTATTTTGCAAATACAAGGGAGGGGCTGCTCAGTAAAACTTTCCCCATTATACTAAATTAAGTAGACATGCATATGGCTATATCACGTTCTAACAACTGGATTAGATAAAGATTGATAATGTACTTGTGCATTAAAATTATGCCACAAAGTCAAGCAAAAGTCCCTAGTCCTTATTGGCTAAAATAAAATGAATAATTTATATATTTTCAGACACATTTTTCAATATGTCCATATACACTAAGGCCAAGAGGACCCAATGTTCCTTTCAGTTTGACAGAAACCTAGATGGGGTTCTACCTGGCTTTGGGCCCCTGACTTTCCTTTTCCTAGAACATTTGCTTAAAAATTTTGCAAATGCAAATTCTTACCCTTTGAGATATTAATGTTCTCCCAGCCTCTGAACAGCTTTATTCCACAGGAATAATGTCTTTCTTAAGACCCTAGGAGACTTAAATTGAAATAATCTAGGGAGACAATGACCCCAATATTACCAGTCTCTGCAGGAGGGTAGCAGCCTATGGCCTGATCACCTTAACCAACCTAATCTTCAATGTCTCCTGTACACTTTTCTAAAATTACAGTTAATGTTCAATATTATTTCATATTAGTTTCAGGTATACAGCATTTATATAATTCATGCAGTGATCTTCTCACTATTTCAAATGCCTACCTGGCATTGTAGTTATTGCAATATTATTGACTATATTCTTTATGCTGCATTTTGTTTTATATCCCTGTACCTACTTGTAACTGTCAATTTGTGTTTCTTAATCCAGTACTTTTCCATTAGCTCACTCCAGTATTTAAAAATCTTCCAGCCTTTTGCTTCATGGGAATGGAGTTCAGTTTCTTTCCTGTTGTAATACTTTTGAATAAAGAAGCCATTGTCTGTTTAACTAGGCAATAATGTGTTTTCCTTTGGCAACAAAAGAAGCCCTATGACTTCAATCTCAACAAATGACTGCAAAAATAATAATGATGCTGAAGACTCTCCTGAACTATGCATTCTCCTTCCTCATGAAAAGTGGTATGTCTAATATTAAAATTAATTTGATTTCCAATTGCATTGACATCAATAACTCAACAATTCAAAATTTTATTTCAATGATTTTTAAATGATTTTTTAAAATATCATTGCTTTGGGGAAATAAAAATGCTCATGGCGTGGAAGCTCAGATCAACCTAAAGGAAACAGCTTATGTTAACTTGTATTCAGAAATTCAATATTAAAACTTTGCCCAGGTGTACTGATAATGTCAGAATATTGGCCAAAGTCACCGAGGATGCAACCCTGTGTACAAACATATACTAGGTTGATTGACATGATTTTAAAATTTATACCATGTCTTCAGTTTACCTTCTAGCCCGAAGCACTAATGAATAAGGAAAGTCTGCAATGTAGACATAAAGATGAAAAAGAAAGTGAAATAATTTTTAAATGACATATGTTCATTAAGCTTAAAAAAGAAGGAAATAACAAGTGAAAATAAAAATGTAAGTTTTAATTTCACACAAATTCATTATTTTACTTGTCATTTTCTTATATAAATCTATATCTTTATACATAAATCTTTTAATGATTGTTTTTAAATCGTAATTAAATTAAACCAGCTTAGTTGAGGACGGAGAATATCTTGATATTTAAATTTAAAATACTAATAATTTTTTTGGTCTGGCTCAGTGGATTGGCACCCAAAGATCTCTGGTTATATTCCTCAGCCAGTACACATAACCAGGTCTCCAACCAGGTCGCGGGCCAGGTCCCCAAACTGAAAGCAAGTGAACGGCAACCATAAATTGATGTTTCTCTGCCTTTCTTCCTCCCTCCCTGCCCTTCCCTCTAAAAATGTCAAATAAAATATTTTTAAAATACTAATAACTTTTCATTGATAAAAACAAAATTTAAAGTTACTGCATTTTTCCCATTACCATTTATCCCTTTTACACTCCCCTCTCAGCCCTTGCAATCACCACACCGTTGTTCATGGCCATGAGCCCTTTTTCCTTTTTGCTTGAACCCTGCACTTTCAAACCACCCTCACCCACCAAGCTGTCAGCCTTCTCTCTATCTATGAGTTTTTCTCTATTTTGCATGTTAATTCAGTTTGTTCATTACATTCCTCATATGAGAGAAATAATATGGGATTTGCTTTTCTCTAACTGACTTAAGTGAAATAATTTCCCCCAGGTTCTCGCATGCTGACCCAAAGGATAAAATTTACTTCTTATTTATGGCCATGAAGTATTACATTGTGTAAGTGTCTCATTGTTGTTTTAGCCACTTATCCTGTGTTGGCCACATGAACTGCTACTCTATCTTGATGGTTGTAAATAACCCTGCAATTAACAGAGAATGCTTTTGTTTTTTTGAATTAGTGTTTCAAGTTTCTCCAAATAAATTCCTAGGAATGTAATGCTAGATTATGAATAATTCCATTATTAATTTTTAGAGGATCTTCATAATGATTTCAGCAATGGTTGTACCAATCTTCATTCCCACTATAGTGCAAAATGGTTTCCCCTTTCTCTACATCCTCACTAGAACTTGTGGTTTGTTGATATATTGATGGTAGTCATTCTGACAGGTGTGAGGTAGTATCACAATGTGGTTTTAATTTGCATTTCTCTGATGATTAGTGCAAATACAAGGGAGGGATTGCTCAAACTTTCCATGTTATACTGAATTAGTGACATGTATATGGCTGTATCAAATTCTAACACCTGAATTAGATGAAGGTAGGTAATGTACTTATTCATTAAATTGATGACACTGAGCATTTATTCATATGTCTATCAACCATCTTTATGTCCGTTTTGGGAATTATCTCTTCAGGTCTTTTGCCCATTTTAAAAATTGGATTCCATATGGCGCCAGCCTGTGAACCCAAAGGTCGCAGGTTTGATTCCCCAGCCAGGGCACATAACCAGGTTGCAAGCCAGGTCTCCAGCCAGGTCTGTGACTAGAGGCAGGTGAAAAGCAACCATACATTGATGTCTCTCTCCTTCTCTGCCTCACTCTCTTCCCCTCTTTCTAAAAATAATAAAATAAAATCTTTAAAAAAAAAATGGATTCCTTGTTTGTTTTCATGTTGAGTTGTATAAGCTCTTTATAAACTTTGAATAGTAACGCCTTATCAGATATATTGGCAAATATGTTCCCCCATTCAGTGGGTTATGCCATTCTTTTGTTCATGGTTTATTTTGCCAAGCAAAAATATTTTAGTTTGATAAAATCCAATTTGTTTATATATTGTTTTGTTTCCGTTGTCAGGGAGATATATCCAATAAAAAATTGCTGTGAGCAATGACCAATATTTTGCTATCTATGTTTTCTTCCAATAATTTTATGGCTTTAGATCTAACATTTAAATCTTTTATCCATTTTTAACTTATTCTTTTATTTTATATTTATTTTTAAATTTTATTGTTGTTGTATTACATTCATCCCCTTTTTGCTCCCCTCTGTCCCCCGCCCCACCCACCCATTCCCCTCTGTCCCCCTCCCCACCCCCTCATTCCCCCCAAAGTCAATCCCACCTGTTGTCCATGTCCATGGTTTCTTTATACTAGATTCTTGTCTAAACTGCTCCACTTCCTTCCTCTGCCTCCCACCTCCCCTCAACCTCTTTCCCCCTAACAACTGAAGGCCTATTCACGATATTCATATATTTGGTTCTGTTTTGCATGTTGTTAGTTTTGTTCATTATTGTCCCGTAATGGGTGAGATCATACAATATTTGTTTTTCACTGACTGGCTTATTTCACTAAGCATAATACTCTCCAGTTCCATCCATGTTTTTGCAAAGGGTACAAGTTCCTTCTTTCCTTCTGCTATATAGAATTCCATTGTGTAAATGTACCAAAGTTTTTTGATCCAATCATCCACTAATGAGCACTTAGGCTATTTCCAGCGCTTGGCTATTGTAAATAGTGCTGCTATGAACATAGGCTTACGTAGGTTCTTCTGAATTGGTGTTTCAGGATTCATTGGGTATAGTCCAAGTAGTGGAATCACTGGATCAAAAGGCAGTTCCATTTTTAGTTTTTTAAGGAAACCCCATACTGTTTTCCAGAGTGGCGGTACCAGCCTACATTCCTACCAACAGTGCACAAGGCTTCCCTGTGCCCCACATCCTCAACAACACTTGTTGTTTGTGGATTTGTTGATTGCCATTCTGACAGGTGTGAGGTGGTATCTTACTGTGGTTTGAATTTGCATCTCTCTGATGACTAGTGATGTTGAGCATTCTTTCATATGCCTCTGGGTCCTTTGTATATTGTCCTCAGTGAGTTGTCTGTTCAGGTCCTTTGCCCATTTTTGAATTGGGCTGTCTATCTCCCTGGTGTTGAGTCGCATTAGTTCTTTATATATTTTGGAGATCAGACCCTTGTCTGAGGTATCATTGGCAATTATGTTTTCCCATACAGTGGGTTCCCTTTGAATTTTGCTGATATTTTCTTTAGCTGAACAGAAGATTTTCAATTTGATATAGTCCTATTTGTTGATTTGTTCTTTGATTTCTTTTGCCCTTGGTGAAGTATCAGTAAGCATATTTCTGCATAGGGTATCCAAAAGTTTACTGCCTATATTTTTCTCCAGGACCTTTATGGTGGCACTGCTTATGTTTAAATCCTTTATCCATCTTGAGTTTATTCTGGTGTATGGTGTAAGTTGGTGGTCTAGTTTTATCTTTTTGCATGTTGCTGTCCAGTTCTCCCAACACCATTTGTTGAAGAGACTGTTTTTACTCCGTTTTATGTTCCTTCCCCCTTTGTTAAATATTAGTTGACCATAGAGTCCTGGGTTCTCTGTTCTGTTCCATTGATCTATATGTCTATTCTTATGACAGTACCAGATAGTTTTGAAGACAGTAGTGTTGTAGTATTGTTTGAAGTCCGGTATTGTGATTCCTCCTACCTTGTTCTTCTTTCAAGATTGCTGTGGCTGTTCGTGGGTGTTTTCGCTCCATATAAATTTTTGAAGTATTTTTTCTATTTCTGCGAAGTCTATCATTGGTATTTTCATTGGGATTGCAGAGAATCTACAGATTGCTTTGCGTAGTATGGATATTTGAATGATGTTAATTCTTCCCATCCATGAACATGGTATATGCTTCTATTTATTTGTGTCTTCCTTGATTTCTTTCTTCATTGTTCTGTAGTTTTCTGAGTACAGGTCTTTTACATCCTTAGTTAAGTTGATTCCTAGGTACTTTATTTTTCTTGTTGTTATGGTAAATGGGATTTGTTTTTTCGTTTCTATTTCTGTTGTTTCATTATTGGTATACAAAAATGCTTTTGATTTCTGGATATTGACTTTATACCCAGCTATTTTGCTAAATTTGCTTATAAGGTTGAGTAAGATTTTGGTGGAGCCCATCGGGTTTTGTATGTACACTATCATATCATCTGCAAATAATGACAGTTTGACTTCTTCCTTTCCAATTTGGATACCTTTGATTCCTTTTTCTTCTCTGATGGCTATAGCTAGAACTTCCAAGACAATGTTGAATAGAAGTGGAGAAAGTGGACAGCCTTGTCTTGTTCCTGATCTTAGGGGGAAAGCTTTCAGTTTTGTCCATTAAGTATGATATTGGCTTCAGGTTTCTCATTGATGTCCTTTATGATGTTGAGGTATGCTCCCTCTATTCCCATTTTGCTGAGGGTTTTTATCATAATTGGTTGCTGTAGTTTATCAAATGCTTTTTCAGCATCTATTGATATGATCACATGGTTTTTATCTTTCAATTTGTTGATGTGGTGTATTACATTGATTGATTTTCGAATGTTGTACCATCCTTGCATCCCTGGGATGAAACCCACTTGATCATGGTGTATGATTTTTGTAATATACTGCTGAATCCAATTGGCCAATATTTTGTTGAGAATTTTAGCATCCATGTTCATCAGAGACATTGGCCTGTAGCTTTCTTTCTTAGTTGTGTCTTGCCCTGGTTTTGGGATTAGAATAATATTGGCCTCATAGAACGAGTTTGGGAGTCTTCCCTCTTCCTGTAATTTTTGGTATAGGTTGAGGAGGATAGGAGTTAATTCTTTTTTAAATGTTTGGTAAAATTCACCTGTGTAGCCATCTGATCCAGGGCTTTAGTGTTTGGGAGATTTTGGATTACTTCTTTAATTCCACTAGTTGTGATTGGCCTATTCAGGCTTTCTGCTTCTTCTGGGTTCAGTTTTGGTAGATTATACATTTCCAGAAATGTGTCCGTTTCATCCAGGTTGTCATGTTTTTTGTCATCTAGTTGTTTGTAGTAATTTCTTACAACCTTTTGTATTTCTGAGGTATCAGTTGTGGTTTCGCCTATGTCAGTTCTGATTCTGTTTATTTAGGTCCTCTCTCTCTTTTTCTTGATGAGTCCGGATAAGGGCTTGTCAATTTTGTTTATTTTTTCAAAGAAACAGCTCCTGGACGTGTTGATTCTTTGAATTGTAGTTTGAATCTCTGAGTTTAGTTCTGCTCTGATCTTGATGATTTCCTTCCTTCTACTTGCTCTGGGCTTTGTTTGTTGTTGCTCCTCTAGTTCTTGCAGCTTTGTGGTTAGGTTGTTTTTATAAACTTCTTGTGACCTTTTTAGGAAGGCCTGTATTGCTATAAATTTCCCCCTGAGAACTGCCTTTGCTGTATCCCATAGGTTTTGGGCTATTGTGTGTTCATTGTTTTGTTTCCAAGAACTTTTTGATTTCATCTTTGATCTCATTGTTAACCCCTTTATTGAATAAAAGCATGTTATTCAGTCGCCAGGAGTTAGAGAATTTTTTTTTTTTTCTTTGAGATTTGTTTCTAGTTTTAAGCCATTGTGATCTGAGAAGATACTTTGTATGATTTCCATTTTGCTGTATTTGTGGAGGCTTGTCTGTGACATACCATGTGGTCTATCTTAGAGAATGATCCATGTGCATTTGAAAAGAATGTGTATTTTGCTTCTTTGGGGTAAAAGACTCTGTACACATCAGTTAGGTTCATTTCCTCTAGAGTGTTGTTCAATGCCACAACATCTCTGGGGATTTTTTGTTTGGAAGATCTGTCCATTGTTGATGGACAGATCAGGGGGTATTAAACCCCCCTACTATTAGTGTGTTGCTGTCTATGTCTTTCTTAAAGTCTTCCAAGATTTTCCTTATATATTTCGGAGCTCTTATGTTGGGTGCGTATATGTTTATCAGAGTTATTTCTTCTTGATGGATTGTTCCCTTAAGTATGATGAAATGTCCATCTTTGTCCCTTTTTATGTCCTTCATTGTAAAATCTATTTTATCTGAAATCGGTATTGCTACTCCAGCTTTTTATTTGTGTCCATTTGCTTGATATATATTTTTTCATCCCTTCACTCTCAATCTGTATCCATCTTTTGTTGTGAGGTGGGTCTCTTGAAGACAGCATATATGTGGGTCATGTTGTCTAATCCATTTGGCTACCCTACGTCTTTTGATTGGTGCATTTAATCCATTTACATTTAAGGTTATTATTGATTGATACTTATTCATTGCCATTTTCTCCCTTTGTGTCTGTATTCCTCTTTGGCTTTCTCTGTTTCTTCATTTTATTTATTTCTTTATTTTTAAAGCAGACCCTTTAGCATTTCTTGCAGTGCTGGTCTGGTAGAGATGTATATTTTTAGTCTTTTTTTGTCTGGGAAGCTCCTTATTTCTCCTTCTATCTTGAATGAGAACCTTGCTGGCTAGAGTATTCTTGGTTGCAGGCCTTTGTTTACTATTACTTGAAATACTTTTTGCTGTTCCCTTCTGGCTTGAATTGTTTCTGTTGAATAATCATTTGATATCCTTATCAGAGCCCCTTTATATGTTATTTGTTGCTTCTCTCTTGATGCTTTTAGGATGCGCTCTTTGTCTTTGAAATTAGCCATTTTAATAATAATGTGCCTTGGTGTTGGTCTGTTTAGGTTGATCTTCTTGCGACCCTCTGTGCTTCCTGAACTTGATTAATGTTTTCACTCCTCATGTTAGGGAAATTTTCTATCATGACTTTTTTGAATAGGTTTTCCATTTCTTGTTTCTCTTCTCCTTCTGGTATCCCTATGATACGGATGTTGTTGCATTTCATGTTGTCCTGCAGCTCTCTTAAACCCTCTTCAATCTTGTTCAGCCTTTTTTCATTTTCTTGTGCTCTCTTGGAGTATTTGTCTACATTATCCTCCACCTCGCTGATCTGGTCCTCTGCTTCCTCTAGCCTACTGTTGCTTCCTTCTACTGTATTCTTCAATTCAGAAATTGTATTCTTCATTTCCTCCTGGCACTTATTGATAGTTTCTATGTCCTTTTTCATGGTGTTACAGCTCTCAGTAAGTTCCTTCTAGTTTCTCTGGAGTTATTTGTAGTTCTCCTGTAGTTGTTTATAGTTTTCATTGATGTGGCTGAGCTCATTGAGCTTCTCTCTCATCATTCTTTTGAATTCCTTATCTGATATTTCAGGTTCCTCTGTTTCATTTGGTGGTCTTTCTGGGGATTCTTCCTTTTCTTTTGGTGATGGACTGATTCTTTTTTCCCCATTTTGGGTGTCTGTTGTTGCTTGCTTTTAATTTTTACCTTGGATTAACCTGCTTTGCTTCCTTGCCTTAGTTGAGCACCCTTCTGTGTTAGATTTGTGGAGTTCAATGTTGCTGTTTCCCAGATTTTCTCCACTTGTTGTTCTTGGTGTGCCCTTTATTTGGGCTGTCTGGTTGTATTCTGGACCTGCGAGCTGCTCTCCTGTAGGTCTTCGCTGCCTCTGGGCTGTGTTTCCCTGAGTCCAGATGCTGACCACTCCAATTCTTAGGGATCTGAAGACATCTTGTGCTCCCTATCCTTACCTCCAGTTTCTATGGTATTCAAGAACACCATCAGCACTGCTCTCTACTCTGTCGCCATCCTAATTTGTTCTTATGTTTTGTGTAAGAAGGTGATCTAGTGTCATTCTTCTGCATGTATCTGTCCAATTTTCCTAAAACCATTTATTGAATAGACTTCCATTAGCCCATTGTGTCCGTTTGCTTCAGCTGTCAAATATTAATTAGCTGTGGATTTATTTTTGGGGCCTCCATTTTGTTCCATTATTCTATGTGTTTTTAAGCTGGTACCATGCTCTTTTGATTACTATGGCATTATAATACAGTCTGATATTAGCATGATTCCCCCAACTTTATTCTTCTTTCTCAAAATTGCTATTGATATGTGGGGCTTGTTATGGTTTCATATAGATTTTTAAATTTTACTTATTCATTTTTTATTTTTAAATATATTTAATTCATTTTGCTGGTACAGTTGTTCCAATTTTCCCTCCTTTGACCCCCACCACCCAGTACCCCATTTCCTCCAACAATGCTTCCCCGTAGTTCATGTCCATGAGTCATGCATATAAGTTCTTTGGCTTCACTGTTTCCTTTATTGTTCTCGACATCCCCTTTCTATTCTGTAACCACCAATGTGTACTTTTTCTTTTTCCTTTCACATCCAGAGAATTCACCATTTAATGACAGCATTCTGTCAGTTTCTCAAATCATATTAATACAAAGTTTTCTTTACATTATTCCAAAATACTTATGTCAATTCATTTGTTTAAAGAATTACTCTTTTAAGTAATATGAATAGCAATATTACCAAATACATGCAAAAATGCCTTTGCACCCCTACATATTTTTACAAATATTTAAAGTACATACTGAATTGTGAAGAGTTAATACAAAAACATTTTAAATATGCCAATAGCTTACATAGTTATTACATGTTAAATGATAGTATTTTAGATATATTGTAGCAAAATTAAGTAGATTTTTTTTCTTCTTTAATACTTATTTTACTCTAGAATGCTATTTTTAAAATATATCACAGAAATGGTGTATTGGAGAACTCATTTTTGTGAAAGTTGTCCTAGAGAGTGACAAACTCATGGTAAAAAATAAATTTGGTTTTTGAGTCAGATCTTTCCCACTCCAATAATACAACTCAACTTTATTTTAAGCTACTAAAACTACAACTTATTCTTTTGGGAGTTTTCCATCTTAAATAGTAGAGTTATTTATTTATTTATTTATTTAGGCTGTGCACAGGTCTTACTTCTTTCAATACCCTCTGTTTTTCCTCTATATGTGTTTTACAAGTTGAATCCTTCAGAAATAATGACACTTTCATTGCTCAGCCAGTTCCCAGAGTAGAAATTATGTCTACTAAGTTGAGGTAAGAAATGAAAATCCCTAGGATTTAAATAAGTTTATAGGAGAGTATAATTTTATAGAATCTTATTCTAGCTATTTTTTGAAATTGTAGTTGACTTCCTATATGGTCCTAAACTAACCCCTGAATATTTAAGACTCTGTTGAGGTAGAGATTAGGTATGGTCACATTTCAATAATAAAGTTTACTATAGCATTCATTCCCTTTCCCAAACATTTCCAGTTTGGGGGCCTTCATAACTGGAAATGTATATTTCCATGATTTATTTGAAAGGAATCTCATCTAATGTACATGCTAATATGAGAATATATATTGTCTATGTACATGAATCATGTAGGTTATTAGTTTGCAACTTCCATCCAAATCGGTCTTCATTCTCAGCATCTTTTCTAACCTGGAGATTGACTGATTTCACAACACACCCATGACCAGTTGGTTGCTATTTAAAATATAAATTGCTAACAAAATCTATATATTATGCACTCCAAAATAAGCACATATTTTGTAACAATGAATAAGAAAGATAGCATGTCTTCTGTGTAATATACATCCACATTTTCTTTTTTTTTCTTCCTTATCTGCATTTGATTTTTCTGAGTTATTGCAAGTAACATGATTTTCCCATATTGTGAATAATTCCGATCCAAGAAAACTCAACCTGCAGTAATGCAGATACAAGTAATATACAAAATTTTATCTTATTTAGTAAAATCTATTTATAACAAGATCATTTTAAAGCATTCATAAGTTAAAGTTTTTCTCAGTAAGTTCCTTGTAGCTTTCCTGGAGTTCTTTGTAGTTCCCCAGAAGTTGTTTGTAGTTTTCTTTGAGTTGGCTGGGCTCTTTGAGCTCCTCTATCATCCTTATTTTGAATTCCATGTCTGATAGGGTGCTTGCCTTTATTTCATTTTGCACTCTTCCTGGGGATTCCTCCTTTCCTTTTGATGAGAGTTTATTTCTTTGTCTCCCATTTTAGGTGGCTCTTGTTTGTTTCTGCTTCTTGGATTGGTCTGCTTTGATTTACTGTGTGTCTTAGCTGTGTGACCTTCTGTGGTGCAGAGGTGCACTTTTTTTATTCCTGGATCTATTTGTGCTTGGTGATGTCAGCTCGTGTCCCAGTCTAGGCCTAGTCAGCCAGTTGGAGACTACCAGAGATCCACTGTCTTTGTCTGTCTCCTTTAGTTGTTAATCTAATCAGTCTGTGGTCAGTAGTAAGTTTTATGCACCTCTGGGCAGGGCAGATTAATTCAATAAACGTGTGATCTGAGGTCACATTTAGGCACTGCTGGGTAGGATGGATTAATTTCTATGGGTGGGGCTGTGGCTTCCTTTCAGGCTACCACCCTTTGGAGAAGAGTGATCTGTTGGCTGTATGATGGATGGGTCAGCACTGGATTCATGGGCTGCTTTCTCAACTCTCCCCCTAAAGCCATTGACCCAAACCCTCCGTAAGTGTCTCTAGTTCACTCTGTCCTTTCTCTTCTGCAGCCTAGCGTAGGTGATTGCCTCTGTATTTTCATGCATGGTCTGTCTCTCTGTCAAGTTGGTGAAACCTGTCGGATTTTTGCTTTTCACAGCTAGGTGCTGTTCTACTCTCAGCTTTGTTGCTGTAGTCTGGGAAGCCCAGCTGGGGGGTTTAGATCCCACCCTTCTCAGGTGGAACCCCTAACTGCTAATATGTTTCTCTGGCTCTTCAGCCACTGCCCATGGGAGCTCTACCAGCCCTGTGACATCTCTGCACTTCCTACCAGTCACTTTGTAATGAATTGGCTCTTCTGTTCTATCTGTGGTTATAAGACTTCTCTCCAGTTGACCAACTATTGGTTCTACCACATGATTTCTCCTCAATTAAGTTGTAATTACAGTCTGGTGTTGGGAGGAGATTGGGGTTTCACTAGGTATAATCCGTCTACTCAGAATCACTTATTTTTCCTAATTTACTTTTGGAAGACCATTTCTAGGAATTCATTATTTTCATCCAGGTTGTCTAGTTTGTTGGTGTATACAGGGTGCACACAAACAATTGGCAAAATTTTAGTAAAATAAACAAGATACCACAAAACATATTTTGAAATAAATTTATTCTTATATGTAAATGCATAAACATAGTCATTATTTTTTAAATTGTTCAAAAAAGTCTCCATTTGCTGGAATAATAGGCTCGATTTGACTTCAGAATCCTGAACATGCTTTAATGAACTTTTCTTTATTTATGGACATTATAGTGTTTTCTATCTTAGCTTTAACAGCCTCTTTATTGGAATGAGGCTGTTTATTAATGTCTCTCTCACAAACGCTGCATCTGTAATAGTCTATAAGTGATTTGCATTGATCTGGTGAATTAGGAATTAGATTTCCTTTGACTGGAACTTAGGAACATTGACACTGAGACATTCTTGCACCTTTTTGGCATTATGTGCTGGTGCACCATCTTGTTGGAAGATAAAATGGTGTCCATGTGTGACTTGCTTCATCCATGGTACAACCACTTCTCTCAAAATGTCAAAGTAAACACCCTGGATCTTCACTGATGATCTCCTGGATTCTGCATACAATATCTGGGCTTGTGCAATCCTTGTGTACCTTATTTATTTTCCTTGTTGGTGTGGTGACATCCGGATCAGCATCATTGTAAATTGTTGTAAACTGTATGTAAAGGGATGCTATTGAAGTCCATAATTTCCTTAGCAGCTCCCCCTGCACACAGTCCAGAAATCATGGTTGCTCTAACATTGTAATCCTTCAACATGATGACTGCTCTCAGAATTGAAGACTTTACATCTGAAACAATGATGTTAAATCATAACCTTAGAAACATAGTTTTTCAAAATTAGAAGCATGTGAAATAAGGAGATATGAAGTTATTGCCAATTGATCTCATATATCCTGTAGTTGTTCATGATATTTTTTACAATCCTTTGTATTTTTTTTATATCAGTTGTTACTTCTTTTTCTTTTTTGATTTTATTTATTTGGGTCTTCTCTCTTTCTTTCTTGATTAGTATGGCTAAAAATTTGTCAGTCTTGTTTATCTTTTCAAAGAACCAGCTTTAGGTTCATTGATTATGATTTTTAGACTCCATATAATTTATTTTTGCACAGATTGTTATTATTTCCTTCCTTCTGCTCATTTTGGATTTGTTTATTATTTATTTTTCATGTTACTTTAAGTGTAAGTTAGATTGCTTATTTATTATTATGTTTTAGATAGACCTGTAATACTATGAATTTCTCTTAGGACTGCTTTCATGTCCCACAGATTTTGGGTTATTGTGTTCTCATTTTCATTTGTTTCAAGGCATCTTTTAATTTCTTCCTTGATCTCATTATTAACCCATTCACTTTTTAATAACATGTTATTTATCTTCCATGTATTTGTGTATTTTCAGTTGTTTTCTTTTGATTAATTTCTAGTTTCACAACATTATTGTCAGAAAATATGCTTGATATAATTTCAGTCTTATTAAATTTGAGACTTATTTTTTGTCCATCCTAGAAAAAGTTTCATGTACACTTGACCAGATTATATATTCTGTTGGTTTGGAATGACATTCTCTGTAAATATTAATTAAATCCATATTCTCTAGTGTGTCATTTAAGGCTAAATCCCCTGTTGATTTCTGGAATATTTATCCCCTGAGGTAAATAGGTTATTAAAATCTTCTACTATTTCTGTCAATCTCTCCCTTTGGTCCTTCAATATTTGCTCTACATAGTTAGGTGCTCTTATGTTGGATTTATTAATGTTTACTAGGGTTATATCCTCTTGTTGTATTTTCCCCTTTATCATTATGTCTGTGAATATCATTCTTTCTGTGTCTCTTACTATTGCCTGTGTTTTAAAGTCTATTTTGTTGGATTTCTGCATTGCTATTCCAGATATTTTCCCTTTACATTTTAATCAAATGTATTTTTTCATCCCATTACTTTTAGTATGCATGTGTCTTTTCTTTTCTTTCTTCTTTCTTTCTTCTTTTTCTTTTTTGCAGTGGGTCTCTTGGATATATATATATATATGGCTTGTTTTCTCATCCATTCAGCTATCCTGTGTTTTTTGGTTGGACCATTTAAGTGTTATTATTGATAGATAACCTGTAGATAACATGTTTATTGCCATTTTATTCTTTACCTATTTTCCTATTTGTTTGTTTTTCTTCTTCTTCTTCTTGAAGCAATTCTTTTAATATTTGTTACAGTACTGCTTTGGTGTTAACATATTCCTTTAGCTTTTTCTTGTCTGGGAAGCTCTGTATTTCTTATAGCCTTGCTGGATAAATAGCTTTGGCCATAGGTCCTTGCTTTTCATCAACTTAAATATCTCACGACAATCCCTTCTGGCCTGAAATGTTTCTGTTGAGAAATCGATGACAGTCTGTTGGGAACTACTTTCCAGGCAACAAGCAGCTTTATGCTTGCAACTTTTAAGATGCTCTCATTGTTTTAAGCTTTGCCATTTAAATTAAGATATGTCTTGGTGTGGACCTATTTTGCTCCATTTTATTTTGTCTCTGCATTTTTTGGACCTATTCGTCTTTCTTTTACCAGATTAACAAAGTTTTTAGTCACTATGTTTTCAAATGAGTCATCAATCCCTTGCTCTTTTTACTGTTTATGGTATGCCTGTGATGCACTTGTTGTCCCAAAGGTTTCTTAAATTCTTCATTAAAATGTTATTATTATTATTATTATTATTATTATTATTATGCCACTATGTTTGGGTGTTCTATCTTGTCTTCCAAATTGCTAATTTGGCCATAAAACCTAGTATTTCTTCCTTCCAGTGTATTATTTATTTCAGATATTGCATTTCTTATTTCTGAATAGCCCTTTTTTAATGATTTCTATGTCTTTTTTTATGTCATTTGTATCCTTATAATCATTACTATGAACTTTATATCTAGTAAATTGCTTACCTCCATTTCATTTAGTTCTTCTGGAGAATTCTACTTCAGTATAGGTAATGACTTGGCACAAAGATTCTAGGGGCTTCCCTTCATCTCTCTTCCCAGAGCTATAAACCCAAGACTCCTTTCTTTTGCTTACCAATCTGCTGGAGCCTGAGTAAGGAGCTGCAAATAAAATTTTGTCTTCTGGCCCTTTAAGGAGTTCTCTGCATCTCTAAGCTCTTCTCCCTGGTGGATAGAAACCCTGCTGCTTTTCACTGCCTGATGTTATTTGACTCATTTTCCCTATTCTGTTGTTCAAGGCTTGGGAGCACAGCATGGGGGTTAGAAACCACACTTCTCACAGGGAGCATTTCTCCCAGCTGCTGATATATCCCTCCAGTACTTCTTCTTTTTTTTTTTTTTTTTTTTTTTTTTTTTTTTTTTTTTTTTTTTTTTTTTTTTTTTTTTTTTTTTTTTTTTTTTTTTTTTTTTTTT